>CAJVQA010007770.1:0-13528 GCA_910591915.1 Cetraspora pellucida | reverse complement strand
TTACTAATAGAAAAAGCCAATAATAGGATCAATGCAACACTAGAACAGATACAAGAAGATAGAGCAATAGACGAATGAAAAAGAGCCGAGATGAAGTTGTTAGAAATGAGATAAACAGAAGAATTAAAAGTAGAACTGATTAGAAAACAGAAACTAAACAGCATGATTACAAATCAGTTAGTAGAGATATTAACGTGAAACAAGAAGAGAGACAAGGAAAAATATAGTTTTTATACTGATGGAGCACTATACAAGAAGAAAAGTGAAAACAGCACAGAAAGAATAGGCATCGGTTGGGTGCAAATAGAAGAAAAAGAAGATTGGCTAGAGGAAGAAATCGTATTGAGACTTGAAGGTTGGCCTTCAGCAACAATAGCAGAATTAGCAGCAATATGGATAGCAATCTTAACAGTACCAGAAAAGAAAAGTGTAGAAGTGTTTACAGATAGTATTGCAGCAATAAGAAACATTAGTAGAGCACTACAAAATATAGAAGAAGAAAGAATTCTAAAGAAGAAAAACGCAATGTAGATACTAAGCATTATAGGTCTAATCAAGAGCAAGAACATTAAGATAGAATTAATTAAGGTTAAAAGCCATAGTGAAAACAAGTAGAATGACAAAGCAGATGCTCTTGCAAAGAAAGAAGCAAATTTCCAAGATAAAATATATGTGGATAAAGTCAAAAGTGATGAGATAAAGTATCATTTAGAACAGGAAAACAAGAAAATTGACATACCAGCAAGACTTCTGTGTAAGATAATAGCAAATGCCAGAATAGGAGTCAGTTGGAGAGAAATGAACCCAATACGAACATTAGAACCAGATACAGGAAATGCATTATACAATTGGTCGAACTTTTGGAAAGAAATGAACAGAACAAAAGGAGTACATTATATGTCAAGAAAAATCAGCACAAGAAGAGCTACAGCAATTAAATGCATAATGGATAGCCTACCAACACTTGAGGAGCTAAATAAGAAAAGGCCAAAAGTATATATAATAGCAGAGTGCCAAATATACCAAGTTGGAGAAAAAGAAACTCAGGCATATTTAGTAAGTTGCAACAGACAAAAAAGCCTGTGGAAGTGAATTCAAAAGGTTGCAATAGCAACAGCATGGAACGGACTCAAGGAAGAGGAAAAAAACAGAATTTCATCACAAGTTCTATACAAAGCACTATTTGGAGAAACAGAAATTAAAGAAATCACAAACAGAAGAGTGCTGATAAAGAGACTCATGTTGCTAAAAGTAGAGAAAGACTTGAGTGACTCTTAAGCAAACAGGCAACACAGAAGTGCATAGATATAGTAATAAGAACAGTATGGAACACCTTTTATGACCAAGTATGGAGAATATGATGTGAAAAAATACAAGCCTGAGAGAAGAAGATTAATATAACAAACAAAATGAAAAAAGGCATCTGTGCAAAAGTTAAAACAAAGAAAAGAGTAAAGAAAAATAAACAAGCAAAAGAAGAAAAAAAAGAAAGAAAAGCAGAAAAGCTAGACCAAATGAAGAAAGAAGCTACGAAAACAATAAATATGCTTGTTACAGAAGGGAAAAAACCTTTCTGGTATGGCTTTAAGTAGTTAGATGAGCAGTCTATCTTTAACTAAGATAGTGCGGCAGGTTGCACTTAGGTATTATTAGGGTGGCTGAGTGATGCTAGACTTAGATATTAGGAAATTCTATATAATTGTATAAATATATAGTTTCAAGAATCTTAATAAAGTATTAGCGTAACTGCTTAAAGTTAAAAAAAAAAAAAAAAAATATTTATCTTATATAATATCCTAATAAGAATCTGCCTAATTCAGAATTTAACTATTTTAATTTAGTCATTTTTAGAATTTTTATATAAAGTACTATATAAAAAAACTTTTTATAATTGGTTAATTTTATTTAATTAAATTTATACAGTTTAAAGTACTTTTATAATCTTTAATAATAAATCTTTTTTTTAATAATTAAGAATTTGTTAAAATAAGATAGGGTCTCATAGTCTAGTGGTCTAGATGCTCCTTTTTTCACAGACAAGATCAATGATTCAATTCTAGCTAGAGGCAAAAACTCTGTAATCTACAGAAGCATATAAATATATATGAAGCTCTATGGCTAAGTTTATGTGAATAGAAAATCAGTATACAAAAAAGTTTCTAAAAAAAAGTTTCTTAATATGGAGAGTTGGCATTTGATATAAGAGAAATAGTAAACATATTAGAAATAAAAAGAAGATGCACTAGCAGGTGATATAATAAATATAAAAAAAAGCTACAGAAAAGAAATAAACTTATTAAAATTTGAATACTTTTAATATTAAAAACCAGTTTAGTAAATATAAGATATACTAAATTGGATCTAAAAGATAATCTTGATATCATGCTTAGTAAGTCTGCATTAAAAGTAAATTCAAAGACTATGGATACTTAGTAACATTTAATAAGATAATATTTTGATATAAATAGAATTAGATAGCTCTAATCTGATATATTACTATAATAGTAATGTAAATATTGCATATATATATGCAAAAGTATTAAAAATTGGAAAGTTTAAATAAAAGATTCACAGACAGGTCTTAGGTATAATGGCTAGTAAGTAACCTATAGGTAGAACTCTTAATTAAATAATAACTAAAGTTATATATATAGCTAGTTGTACTTTTATTGATAAACTTTGTATATATAAAAATATAATTATATGTTACTAATAAAGATATACAAGCAAGATTGCTGCTTTAAAAAAAAAAAAAGAATTTGTTAAAATACTTACAAAGACCTTTTACAAAAAAGTTTTAAGTATTTTGTATATCTTTAAAATTTTTCATATTTTAATATATCTTATTTAAAGATACTTTTTAAGTTAGAAAAATAGTAATATATAATAAATATATGCATTAAAATACTAATTAATTTATAAAACTATAACTAATTTGTTTAAAAAAGAGTTTAAATAATATAATAACTTTATAATAATATTAAATTAAAATATATTACAATATTTAAAGTTTTATTTAGATATAAAAAATATTTAATAAGTAGTTTATATTTTGAAATTTTGAAATTAATATTTAAATTTAAAGTTTTTAATATTATTTAAGAATATAATAAAAAAATTTTATTTATTTTTTTTTAAATAATAAATAAATTTTATTTTATTTATTTGTGATTTATATATATATAAGATAATTGTATTATATATTACAAAAAATTAGAAAAAATATTATATATAGCAATATAATAATCTAATAAAGTGAATAAGTTATGAATCTTTAAGAAGCAGGTTTAATATTTAAATCTGACAAATAATAAATTTTAAAAATTATATTTGTGTTATAATAACTGTTTTTTGCTAATTAGTTAAATTTATATATTTGTAATCTTAGATACACTAAGTTAAATTTTACTTAATATTAAGGGCTTGAAACATTTATACAAATAACATTATATATATATATATATAAATATTAAAACCAGTATTGTATAAAAGTTTAATATTAAATAGGCAGAACTCACAAGTAGCAAGTTACAAAAGATTGTTAATATTTAGTTAGATAAAAAACAAGACTTCTATGATATATACAAAGAAATGCATCTAACTAAACAGAGATATATATGGTCAAATTCAGAAATAGCAACAAGAATTGATTATATATAGGTATCAAAAGAACTAATTTCAAGTTTACAATAAGCAAAAATTAAAGACATAAAAGAAATTATTGAAAGTGACTACAAGATAATAATAGCAAAAATATAGGTAAAACATATAATAGTAAAAAGCAACAAGACAGAAGTCAAAAAGAAAAGCTAATTAAGAACAATATATCTTTATAACAAGACAAAAAAAAAAGAATAGAAGAATTATATATGAGAACTACAAAAAAGATAAGAGTTAAAAAAAGCTTTAGAAAATATACAAAAAGACAAACAAGAGAAGAAAAAGAAAATACAAAAAATTTATATTATATAAGATGTAATAGAAGAGGCAATAATAATAACAACAAACAAACATATACTTAAAAAAAAGTTTACAATATGATAATGAACAGAAGACATAGTTAAGAAGATCAACAATAAGGAAAAACTATTATAAAGTTTCAAAGACTAGTCAAGTATGCAAAGACAAAAAAAAAGCAGAAAGTTGCAAAAGCAAATAGAAGTAAAATAAATAGAGAACTCAAAATGCTAGGCAAAAAAATCAGTACAAAATTATCAAAAATCCAAAAACGATAGTTTAATGCTTGGATAGAGAACTTAAAAAGCTGACAAAAAATTTTTCAAAAAAAAAGAAGGAAGAATAAAAACAAAAACAAAAAAGACAAATAGAAAATAATATAGACAAATGATGTAAAATGATTAAAACTAATCAAAGAAAAATGATAGCTAGTCTTTTGAACAAGCTATACAAGAAGGTAATACTTAACAAAATAATTGAACAAACAGAAAAAAAAATCAGACTAGTGATAGAAACAGAACTAGTCAAAGAAATAATAGTAGAATATTATAAGAAGCAGTTTAGAAAAAGAAATACAAAATTAGAAAAGATATCAGAAAGCTGAAAAAAAATCTACAAACTGCAAGACTATATTAAAGAAAATAGTATAAGAAAATCAGAAAGAAAATTGAGAAAGAAGAATAGAATGAGATAATTAGAGAACTCAAAACAGAGACAGATTTAAGAATATCAGAAATAAGTTATATTCTAATTAAATGAGCAAGAAAAAAAATTCAAAAGGTTTTCAGAGCCTATGCAAATTTGTATTTAAAGATAAGAGAGATACTAATAAAATAAAAAATAGCATAAGTATACTCAATACCAAAAGACAGAATAAAAATATAGTTTGAACAATATTTGACCAATAGCAAAAATTAAAACATTTAGAAAGGTTGTAACAAAGTTAATAACAAAAAGGTTTAGTAAAATATTCACTGAAAAAGAAATACTGTTATAGAGTGAATTATTATTATATTATTATTATATTATTTTTTATTATTATTATTTAGTATTAGTTATTTTTTTATTTCTAATTTTTTTAAACCTTAAGCAGTTATACTAGTACTTTATTAAGATTCTTGAAACTAAATACATTTATAATTACATAGAATTTCCTAATACTCAAGTCTAGCATTACTCAGCCACCCTATTGGTACTTAAGTGCAACCTGCTGCACTATCTCAGTTAGAGATAGACCACTTGTCTAACTACTTAAAGCCATACCAGAAAGGTCTTCCCCTTTCTGTAACAAGCATATCAATTGTCTTCAAAACTTTTTTCTTCATTTGGTTTATTTTTTCTACTTCCTTTTTTTTTTCTTCTTTCTTTGCTATCTTATTCTTTTTTACTCTTTTCTCTGATCTTCTTTTAATTCGAGCACCTTTTTTTATCTTGTTTGTTATATTAACTTTATTTTCCTATTCTTGTACTTTCTTGCATCGAACTCTCTATACTTGGTCAAAGAATATATTCTATACTATTCTTGTTACTATATCTATGCATTTTTGTGTTGTCTGTCTATTTAAAATCTAACTGATCCACTTCCAACTTTATTTGTTGTTAGTCCTTTTATTAAAGCTGTTCTATTAGCAATTTTCACTGCTTCTGTTTTCTCAAATAATGCCTCATATAGCATTAGAGGTGAATTCTAACTTTTTCATTTTCTTTAAAGCTATTCCATGCTGCTGCTATTGCTACTTTTTGGATTCTCTTCTACAAACTTTTTTATCTGCTACAGCTTGCTAGGTGTGCTTGAGTTTTTTTTTCATCTTCTTGACATACTTGGCAGTCAGTTGTTTTATATATTTTTGGTCTTCTTCTATTTAATTCTTCTAATGTTGACAGGCCATCCATTATGCATTTAATCACTATTGCTCTTCTTGTGCTAAGTTTTTTTGTTATACAATAAACACTTTTTGTTCTATTTATCTTTTTCCAAAAACTTGACTAATTATATTGAGTGTTCTCTGTTTCTGGTTCTAGTACTCAAATTGGGTTTGTTTCTTTTCAACTAGCTTCAATTTTGCTATTTGTGACTATTTTGCAAAAAAGTTTTGTCAGTATATTAACTTTTCTGTTTTCTCATTCTAAATGGTACTCTATCTTGTTACATTTGATCTTTTTTGTAAATATTGTCCTTTCACATATAGCTCTTTTTTTTGCAAGTATATCTGCTCTGTCATTCCACTTATCATTACTATAACTTTTAATTTTAACTAATTTTATTTTATTGTTTTTGCTTTTAAGTAGGTCTACAATATTTATTATTTACATCACATTTTTCTTTTTTAAGACTTTGTCATCTCTTATCTTTTGAAGTGCTCTGTTAATGTGTCTTAGTGTTGTAAGACTATCTGTATACACTTCTATACACCTCTCTTCTAGTATGATTAAAATTGCTAACCATATTGCTGCTAATTCTACTGTTGTTGCTAAGAGCTAACCTTCAAGTTTTAGTGTTATTTCTTCTTCTAGTTAGTTTTCTCTGTTACTAACTTGCATTCAACTAATGCCCATCTTTTTTATATTATTTTTTTCTTTCTCTTTATATAATGCTTCATCTGTATAAAGAGTATATTTGTTTTTGTTTCTCTTCTTGTTTCTTGTTAGGGCTTCTATTACATAATCTGTAACTTTATTATCAAATTTTTGTTTCTTAATTAATTCTATTTCTAACTCTTCTACTTGTTTTAGCTTGATTAAACTTTTTTCTTCTTTTCTTCATCCTTCTATTGTTCTGTTTTTTAGCATTTGTTCTAGTGTTATATTAATTTTATTACTGCTTTTCTCTACTAATATTTCTGGAACTGTCTTTATATTTTTGTTCCATCTTATCTACTTTCTACAAATAGTTGTCATTTGCTCTGTTCTGTTATCACATCCTTTGCATTTGCTTATTTTAGTATATGTTTTGCCTTCTATTTTCTGTAGTAGCCAGTGTTCGGCTAAGATCTTTTTCTTTTTCTTCTTTAATATCTTACTAAGTTGCTAATTGTGCCTTGGTCCATGTACAATTCACTCTTTCTTCTTTTTGTCTTCAGATATCTTTGTCCATTTAATTATTAGCATCTGTGTATTGTAGTCTCCGATCTTGTATTAGTTGTGTATTTCTCTACTTGTCTGTATTATTAATATTTTTTCTTCTATTTTACTGAACCATTTGGCTTTTTTCTCTTTACTTGACAGTTCTAGAAAATTTTTAAGCTGTTTTCATGTGATTAGGTTCTTCTCTTTTATGTTCACTAGTTGGTTTAAATATATTAAATCACATCTATTTATTGCACTGCTACTTGTTGTTCACAACTTGGCTCTAATTAAGTCTCTTATACTTATTTCATATCTATGAACTTTCTATAAATGATATTCTGCTCTGATATTTATTCTTATTTCTTTTGCTTTAACTATTATTTGACAGGCTAAATTGTGCTTTTAATACTTTGTTTCTTCTAACCTTCTTTTAGAGTCCTAAATGTTTTTTACTAAGCCTGCTTTCTGATATCTTTGAGCTATTCTAAGTTTTGTTAGATCATCTAAAGTGTCTTTTCTATTAAGTCTTGTCAATAAACTACTTATTTGTTTTATTATTATCTCTTGACTTAGTAATTTGCAGTTTTCCAGATCCTTGTACTCAATTATGCAATTGTTTGTTGTTCTCATCATATTGCATTTGTGTTTTGCCAAACATATTATTAGCTAATAAATCTTGTTAATCATCTTTTCTGATATTCTTGTTAGCTATAAAAGGTATCCTAATTTTGGGATAATTACTGTGTTGTTTAGGTAAGTAATCTGGCTTATTGTTATTTTTTTATATCTAAGGTCTTTAACTGTTTGGCTAACTATTCTTTTTGCTTTTTTGCAAACTAGTAACTCTTTTATTCTGCTATTTAGCCAAATTTCTAATGATCTTATAATTTTGTTTCTTGGTTCTTTTGTTATCATGCTCTGTCCAAATGCAATTTCTCTATCTAGTGTTCCTAGGTTTAGTTCAGTTCAATTTAGATTCATAAACCAAGTTTATTGAACCTAAACTGAACCTCAAATTTTGCAGATCATTGAACATGAACCTGAACTGAACTTAAAATTTATGAATCTGAACTGAACCTGAACTTAAAATTTGGTTCAGTTCAGGTTCAGTTCAAAGTTTATGAACATGTTCAGGTTCAATATTATATATATATTTTTTATATATAGAACAAATTTACTTAGAGAATAGAGATAGAATTAATTAATAAAATTTTAAGAATTATAATATTTTTTATAATTTTATTAATAAAATTATGAAAATTGTTATAATTCTTAAAAATTTACTAATTAATCTTATTTTAATTCTTTAAATAACTTTGTTTTACATATAAAAATACATCATATCAGCATATATTTATTTTATAATTTTTAGTTCTAAAGAAAAGATGCTTAATTTTGGATTGTTTAATGAAAAAATTTAAAATTAGTGTTTCTAGTTTAGTTTAAGTTATAAACCAAGTTTATTAAATCTGAACTGAGCTTTAAAATTTGCAGATCATTGAACCTAAACCTAAACTGAACTTCAAATTTTGCAGATCATTGAACCTGAACCTGAACTGAACTTAAAATTTATGAACCTGAACTGAACCTAAACTTGAATTAAAAGTTCAATACTGAACCTGAACTGAACTTTTTTTTAGAAATAGTTCAAGTTCAGGTTCAGTATTGAACTGAACCTGAACCTGAACTTAACCAAAGTTTAGTTCAGTTCAGGTTCATAGGAACATTATCTCTATCTTTTTTTCTTAGTCTTAAGTTTATCACTATAAGCTTTGACTTTGCTTCATTTATTTTAATATCATTCACATTGAAGAACTGTTCTGTGACTTCAAGAATTCTAAGTAATTAGTCTTTGCTGTTTGTGATCTATGTAGTATCATTTGCATAAGCAATCATTGCTTGCCTATGTTTTATAATACAATTAATATTTATATTTTTTAATATTTCTTGTTCTATTATGTAGCTTAGTGATTTATTTTCTTGAATTCTTTCCAACAGTAGATCATAAAAAAGTCACCAGATAAGTAGAGAAATCACCTCTTCTTGATTTATACCATCTCCTGCTATTATTTCTTCTGTTAGGCCATAGGCTGTAATTATCTTAAGTTGGCATTTATAGAAAAGGTTAATAATATATTTTATTGTTCTTTGTGGTACTTTTATTCTTCTAAGTGCCCACTTCAAGCTTTTCAATGGGACTGAGTCAAATGTCTTCTTCATATTTTGCAGAAGTATCTATATTTTTTTATTTTTTTCTTGTGCTTCTTTTATTATTATGTTTAGCATATGTATTGGTTGCTCTGTAAAATTGCCAGTCAAGCCTATATAATTTGATCCTTTGAGTATTTCTCTTTCTATAAATATCTTGACTAGCCTTCTTGTTATCATCTTTGTGACTACTTTTCTAAAGGTTTCAATTAATACTATTGGTATAATATTGTTCAAATTATATTCCTAATCTACATCTTTTGGAATTGGATAAACTTGCACTATTTTTCACTTTTTGGACATTTCTCCTGTTTCTAAAACCAGATTTGCAAAGGCTTTGAAAATCTTTTATGATTTCTTTTCTGCTCATTTTATTAAAGTGTAGCTTATACTTAAAATTTCTGAGGCTATGTTGGCTTTGAGTTCTCTTAACGTGTCTTTCTATTTCTCTTCTTCTATCTTTTCTTTTAGCTTCTTGTATTAGGACTTCTTAATCTATACTTTTGGGTTATATACTTCTATTCATTCTTTGGGCATCTCTTTTAGTTTGGTTCTTCACTTTCTAAATTGATTTTCAAAATGTTTTTCTAGGTTATCTAAAACAGCCTTAGGTTTTGTTATTAGACTGGTTTTTTTTGTGCTTTGTGTTATAAATCTGTCCAAGACTATCTTTTTGTATAGTTTGTTCAGAAGGCTGGCAATCATTTATTCTTGATCAGTTTTTATCATTTCATATCTTCTATTTATATTTTTTTCTATTTGTTTTCTTTGAGCTTGTTCCCAATCTTCTTTTCTTTTGTCTTTTAAAATTTTTTGCCAGTTTTTTATATTATCTATCCAAACTTCTGACTACTGTTTGTGTAGCTTTGGTAGCACTGCTCCTATTTCTTTATTGATGTTTATAAGTTTTTTGTTTATCTCTTTTATCTTTTCTTTTCCTATCTTTTGATTTCTTTTTATTTTTGCTTTTTTAATTATTTGTTGTAATTCAATTATGTGTCTATGCTGTTGTAGCTTTTTCCAATAATGTTTTTTGTTTGTTCTTATGTTGAATATCTTCTTTTTTGGAATCTTTTTATTTGTCATATCTATTATAGCTTCTTCTATTGCATTTCACATGTGATCTAGCATATCTGTACAATACCTGCTGTTTCTTCTTCCTTCTTCTAATTGCTTCAGTGCTTTTTTCTACTCTAGTTGTACTTGAAGCTTTTTGGCAAATTCTTTCCAGTCTTCTTGCTTTGCTTCCTTGTACAGATACATTATTCTCATTTGCACAGCTCTGGTTCACAATTATGTATTTCAACCATATGACTGTTGTAACTATTTTGTGGTTACTGCTTGTTATACCTTTTGCTTCTTCTATATTGGCTTCTTGTAGACTAGTTATGATTGTTTCTGATAACCAGATATAATCAATTCTTGTTACTACTTCTTGACTTGACCATGTGTATGTTCTTTCTGTTGGATGCAACTTTCTGAAAAAGTCTGCAAAGTTTTGCCTTTTAAGCCAATTGAAGATTGGCAGTTTTTTATAGTCTGTTGTTTGTAGATGCAGTCTGTCTAGTGTATTGTCTGCTGTATAGTTGAAATCCCCAAGTATAACTATTTCTGTATGCTTTTTCTTGTTTGTTACTATTTTCACAATTTTTTTGCTGTACTTTCTTGCTAATTGTCTTGTCATTTGATAGGATATATACTTCTATTATTATCAGTATTAGTTGTTTAAAGTATAGTTTTACTTCTATCATATATTTGCTGTCTTTTAACTGCTCCAATATGTTTTTCTCAGATTTTATCTATTAGAATTCCAATGCCTAATTCTTTTTTCTTGTCCAATACTGCACTCATTCAAAAACCTTTAAATCTTGTGTTAAGGTTATACAACAAGATCTTTCCTTCTTTTTTTACAAAGTTTGTTTTTGTTATTCCCAAAAATGCTATCTTTTCTTCTTTTGCCTAGCCTAGCAGGTTTTCTAATTTCCAACCTCTGGTCTTAAGTCCATTAATATTGTAACATGTAATTTTTATTTTTTTCCTTTTTTTTTTTTCTATTTTTCTTTTAGTTGCTTGTATCTTGTTTCTATATTTTCTGCTTTACTCTTTCCTTTTCTTTTCTTTCTTTGGATTAGAAGATTCTTTTCTATTTCTTTCTTCAAATGTTCTTCTCTCATGATGCAGAAAATCTCTAATCTTCTTATCTATATTTATGAGTTCAACTTGAATGCTCTCAGAAGTGATTGGCCAGACCTTCTTTTATACCTAGCTAAGTATCCTCCAACTGATTAAGTCTGTTTAAGATCTGGCCTAAGACTTTTTTCATTTGTCTTGTTTTTATATATACTTGTGTGTCTAATCTTGTCTTCTTTCTGATGTTTCTATTATTTCTTTTTGTATTAATGTTTTTAATTCCTAACTATTCTTCTATGTTCTGTAACTGGGGATCACTTTCTATTTCGATGTGTCTTCTATCTGATACTTACTTATTTTTGTCCCAGCTTTTCTCATCTATAGTGTCTCTATTTTCTAACTGCTCTTTTGCATCTTGTATTTAAAAGTTCCTTCTTTTTCCTGTATATTTTTTGTTTAGATTTTGGCTGGTTCTTTTTTAGCTTTTTTCTCCTTCTCTTTTACTCCTTTCTTCTTTTCTTATTTCTTTCTTTCTTTTATTTAGCCAGAATACTTGAAAATTGTTATATCTAATTGGCTTTGATTGAACTGCTTTCATCTCTTTTTTTGACACAAATATAATTATTGCTATTCTTTTTTGATTTTCGTTTCTGTTTGGTAGAATGTATATTGATTTTGCACCTTTGCTTCTTAGGCAGCATAGCAGTAAAACTTCTGAGGCCTTGCTTGGCAGATCTGTTATTTTTGCTATGTACTGACTTTGCCTTTGTCTTGCTTCATAATTTTTTTCACCTTCTGTTACTCTTACCAGTTTGTTACTATTAATGAGTATAGACCATAATATGTTTTCTTTTTCTGATTCTTCTACTTAGACTATCACAAAAGACTTGTATTTGAATCTTTTGATTCTTGTTATATGTGCTTTCTTGAATCTTCTACACATATACTTGATCTCTTTTCTGTTTATGTCTGCTGATAGATCCCAAATTGTTATATATTTATGTTTTTGTATTTCTTTTTTTTCTTCTGTATCTATTTGATCTTTTGTAAATTCTTTTCTACTTTCTTGCTCTTTATATTCCTTCTTCTTAAATTTTAATATGTTGTTTCTTTTCTTTTGATATTTTTTGTCATATATTTCCTCTTTTTCCTTTTTGTCTATTTTTTCTTCTTCTGTGATTATTCTGTACCAGTTACTTTCTTTTTTGCTAATTCTTTGTATTGCCTCACTTCTGCCATACTTGTAGTTGAAGTCTATTTCTATTTACAAATTTTCTCTTTTAAAGACTTTTTCAATATTTTTAACATACTCATTTTTTTTTAATAACCATTTGATAAAGTTTGTGCATTCATCTTTAGTCTTCCCTAGTACATTATATGCATATATATTTGCAAATAGGCTGTTGCTTCAATTACAGTCTAGTACTTCAAATACATTAATTTCTTTTTCGATTTCTATTTTGTTAATAAAAATATTGTATGAGTTTTATAAATGACTTAGTATTGTTTAAAATATTTTTATTACTAATTATATAACAAATTTGGTTTTTTTGTTTTTTATATAAAAGCAATAAGCAAAAAAAATAATAACCAATTTAATATATACTAAAAATTATTTTAAACCTAATTTTTATTTTTAAAACATATTTTTTATTATCTAAAAATAACAACTAGTTTAAGAATAAGAGCAAGTATTTTAAAATTATATAAACCTAACAATAATTTTTTTTTATATTTAATTTTATAAAAAATTATATTAAATAATTTAATTTTAATCATTAAATAAAAGTTGTAGAATAAGTTTTTCTAATTCTAATAATAGTAAAATTATTAAAATAAGTTAAAAACTCATTGAAATATAAAATTTTAAAGATTAGGATATAAAATTTACTAATAGATTTATGTAAATTAATTAATTAAATTCTTTATTTTTGTATTATCTAAGTAAATTTTAATCTATTTAAATAAACTTTATTATATATATATAAGTATATTTTTTAAAATAATACAATATTTCACACCTATGTATATTCATATTACAGCAACTGTTACTAATGGTTGGGTTAGGATACCTGTAATAGTGGTCGCATCAGCATGACTGGCAGGTCATGGGGCATCTGTGCAATGTTGGAGTTATACAGAGGAATGCAAACTGACATATCGGGCG
>CAJVQA010007769.1:0-13528 GCA_910591915.1 Cetraspora pellucida | reverse complement strand
TAATCATAACATGTACTAGAGGGATGATCTGGTGTTGTAAAATAATTTTTTTATATGTTGAACACCGAGTGAAGGATCAGTTGTGTAACATCAACGGTCTCTACTACTACTGTAATTGTCAGCACTACCGTAAAACGCCATATACAACTTGTATATCAATATGGCGTTTTACGGTAGTCGGAGAACAAATCTTTCAGTAAATTACAATTGGACAGTGATTTGATTATTATCACTGTTATCATTTTATGTAGTCACGAGCACTTAATTTATTTAAAGCAGTGCATTTTACTAAATCACACCACTAATGTTTAGCACAATGATTTCACCATTTAAATAATATCGGCATTTGGCTAATGTGTACCAGGTCTGTGGCGCAGACAAGTTCGTTTAATATTAGGGCTAAGGCCAGAATACATATACTAAAATTGCACATGGAAAACTTTTTGTTAAAGCACTAAAGTGGTTTCTTATAAGAATTTTTCGAGATATAAATGAAAAAATGTTATAGTAGCTTAAAAATTCTTTATATGCTCTAACTACTAACATTAGTTTAATATTTAACTAATTTTGTTTGGTTTATGGTTATTTTTTTGTGTTAAACACCAGTGGTGTGATTTAGTAAACCCGTTTCACCAAGTTTAGTTTATTAATGATATTTTTTTTTCCTTTCTTTCCTTTTTCTTTTTTTATCCGGCGACGTTTTTGACAATGTATTATAAAATCTATGCATAAAAACAAAAAAGGTATAATCAAAAACGGAAATATAAATCCGAATCAGTCCGAACGTGGAATGCCATGGTATACTATCGTACATACGTAAGTACACACGTACGAATGCAAAACAAAGCAATCGGAGTATACTACTTTATTTGAGTTTCACCAAATGAAAACCTGTGTATCTAAATATTGACAACAATAATGTGGGTTTTCAAAAAATTAGGTAACATCCTATCCGTTGGAAATTAACGGAAACGAAGTTTCCGCTTACTATATTTGCGGAATTAAGTACCTTTTTAATAATTTCGAATGTTAAAGATCAGAGTATAATCAGATATTAAATATGAACTTACACATAATTTAACTATTAACAAGAGTATTTCAATTACAGTACCCCCTGTTGTACCAGAGTATAGTTAAATGTTCATAATATCCCGGAGTTTTGTTCCGCAAAATACGGTATTCCCAACGGATCAGGATATTTTTATTACATATACGGTAGGTCAAAAAAAAAAGTTAAATTAATTATTCTGGTTTTTTATGTTATGTGACTAACAAATCGGACAAAAGTAAATTTCCATCTATTTATTCTACAAGGAATGTTTGAAAGCCCGCATTTTGTTGCACAAACACCGACACCCTCTATTTTGCATAATTGTGCACAGCTACATAAAAATACATGACCGTTAATAATGACAAAGATAAATTAATCAGTGCATCTCTGCAACTATAAATGTGGTTTGTCACAACTATGAACGCTAATTAAACTTTAGGTTCAAAAATATTATAAAAAAACAAGCTTTGCATTTATCGATTATTTTAATTCGTAAATCAAGTATGGATAACGGATCTCTCATTAAAGATTTTTCAAATTTGCTTGAAAGCTCTCAAGATTTTGATACAAAAATCACAGTTGGTGAAGAACCAAATATTAAAGAATTTAAGGCTCATTCTATTATCCTAACAACAAGATCAGCTTATTTTAAAACCGCATTGTCATCACAATGGGTAAAGAAAGAAAATGGAATCATCATTTTCAATAAACCTAATATTTCACCATCAGTGTTTGAGATTCTTATAAAGTAAGTTTATATTTTTAAATACGTCAATTCAATTGTCTATAAGCTAAAGTGATGTCTTGAGTCGTACCTCGTGCGAGATGATAAAACTATCGCGCCCACGATTTTTGCGAAATAAACTATCCGATTAAGAAAATCTTGTTAATGTTTTTACATATATTATAAAATACATTCTTATAACATGTACGAGCTCGTGTAATAGAGTCTCATATGAGATATGTGAAATGTATACTTGGTCTATCTCACGAGAAGTACATCTCTAGTGATATTTGTCCTTCCATATAAAAAAAAAATTTCATATTAATTTTCATGCCATTAACTTAAATTGTTTATTTTCTATAAAATAAGCTATATTTACACAGGAGAATTTTTAGATAACAATAATGTTGACCTTCTCGATATTTTTATTGCAACTGATGAGCTTCAATTAAATGAAATTAAACAAAAAGTTGAAAAACGCTTGCTTGAAACTGAATCAGCTTGGAAATTTCCTGAAGACTTCGTTAAAATATGTAAACATAATACTTTCACTGATTTATATCAAACTGCATTCGATCTTGTATGCAGAAAGCCTAAAGTTATTTTTGAATCAAAAGATTTTTCAAAAGTAGAGGAAGATGATCTAATTAAACTTTTGAAATCTGATAGACTTCAATTAGAAGAGTTTGAAATTTGGGAATATTTAATTAAATGGGGGATTGAAAATACCGAAACTATTTTAGATGATGATTTAACTAAATGGTCGCAAACTGATTTTATAGAACTTGAAAAAGTTTTGCATAACTGTATTCCTCATATTAGATTTTTTCAATTATCATTTGACGAATTTAACTTAGTTACAACTAAATATAAAAATATTTTACCTGATGATCTTATTGTAAAAAGTTTTCAAGAGTTGTCTGATTCTCAAACTAAACATAATTTACCAAAAAGAGAACTAGCATATTCTTTTGATTCTAAAATCATCGATGCTAAAGATGCTGCATTAATAGCAAGTTGGATTGATAAGAAACAAGGAGTGCCTTATCGTTTTAACGACATGCCATTCGAATTTAAGCTTATTTATCGAGCAAGTCGTCAAAATTTTAGTGTTTCTAATTTTCATAAGATTTGTGATTGTAAGGGACCAACTGTTGTTATAATTAAAGTCCGAAATTCAAATGAAATAATTGGTGGATATAATCCGTTAGATTGGAATGATATTGATGCTTATGATGATCATGAGTTCAAAAAAACATCAAAAAGTTTTATATTTTCACTATTTTCATCATCTAACGGAGCAATTCCCAGATTAAGCTTTGTCTCTTCTCAAAAAGAAGCAATCACCTGGTGTACATATAGAGGACCATGTTTTGGTTTCAAAGATTTATGGATAGAACATACTAGTTCACAAGGAGCCATTGGTATAAGTAAAAAATGCTCTTATGAAATAGGAATCATTGACAAAGAAACTTTTGGAATAGAAGAATATGAAGTATTCCAAATTATTCATAAGAGATCTAATAATATGATTGACTTTATTGAAAGATTTAAGATGAGAATACTTGCATTTATTAAGAAATCATCTAAAAGAACATTTAGATTTATCGTGGCAACATTAAAATTTATCAAGAATATATTTATAGTAATATTTAAACTTATTATAAATATATTTATAGCAATATTGATGTGTATCACATATGTGTTTTCGAAAATGTTTCGATTTCTAGCACATTATCTGGATTTATTTATCCAACGTTTGCGCAATTGTCTTTATACTATAGAATTACAGAATCCATACCGGGAAATTTAATTGTGCAATACTATTTATTGAAGGACGCAGTCACAAGATCTCAGACCTCTATTTTATTTGATCTGACGTGACTTATGTATTATATATGATATTATATAAAAGTTTTTTTCTTTATAATTTTTTCTCATTTGAGTGCATATTCGGAAGAATGTATAAATTTTTGATTTACAGTAATATATAGTTAGCAAAACACGTAGAATTTAGCCTTTCTAAGTATTTTCTTCCTATAGGTTAGGATTAGAGTGATTGTTGCCATAGTTTCTTTTCATGTTAAGGTTGTCACGAGTTATTCATAGCTTATTTTTCTTTTAATAAAAGAATTTTTTTTATGCAAACTGTATGTAATATCTTAATTTCTACGTGTCTGCACTAATTTTTAATGCCGGTGCTTTAATACTTTATATATTTCTATGTATATAATACAAATAAAAAGACAAATACAGCACCCGCTACCTACAAAACATTGAAGACAACACTCACTGGCTAACGTGCCCAATGAATTCAAGGTCCTTACAGACAGTGATTACCAGTACAATAGCAAAACACCTTGACAATAAAACCCGAAAACACAGACTAAATCTTGACATAATACTACTGGGTTTTCTGCCACACAACGTACCCAACTTGTGACCGCTTACAGGACTCATCCCCAACAACATATATGTTACTATCATAATTCCTAATACTTAATTATTCTACTTCACAAACTATCTAAAAACATTTACAAATACATATAGATACAGCAATGTAGAGCTGCACACCAAAATAATATACCCATAAACATTATAACCTCTGCACCGATATAAGAGGATAGGTTTCATGTCAAGGGCCACTAACATAGAGGTCCTTGTGTCATTATGTAGCTGCGGAGCTTTGAAAATATACATACATGTATATATTTAGGGTCCTTGCACTGTTACTACGGCCGCAAAGCCAATAAACAGAAACTCGGGTTCTTACACTATGATCATAGATAGCCTTGGGGCCCGACACAAATTGTATATTAATGGGCGGGTCAAACAAGCCAGCCTTTACAAGGCGAGCAATAGCAAAGAGAAAGATAAACTTTCTTAATTAAAAATCATCCACTTTAAATAACTCATACTAATCCTAAATCCTCTCATTAATCCGCCCTACTAGCAATCTTATGATTCCTTCTTACTTTCAATTATCATTTTATTAATACTCATAAAAAATCACAATAATCAATCTATTATATGAATTCACAACAACCAATTATATGCAATCATAACAATAAACCAAGAATTACTTGTGACTAACAAGATTTCCAATATGTATTTAAAAATAACTCAAAAAGGTTAATAATAAACCTGTGACCCATAAGTCATTTGAACTTGCAATAATGAATACTTTGTCACTTTGTTGACAAGCTTTACATTATTATAGCTCAATTAGATGACTTTATTGAAAAAAGATGAAAAACATAAAGAGGATTATTATTAGTGAATCTCATCCTTCTAAAGATCTGCAGCTTATCTGTTTCTACTAACCTGATATATAACATAACTGCCTTACTGTTCCAACCCCTTATAGTATAAATCTGTGTTAATAAAAGACTTGCCTTCATTGCTGCTATAGCATCACTTATCCTAATACTATCTGCTGTGAATCTTTTCAAATACCTGCATTATTAGCAATTCTTTTAACAATAATCCCAATAGCCTTTACTAATAACTGTTTTTTTGCTTTAATAAAAAGAGAGACTTATTATTTGAAGATTTAGAACTATTTGTTAAATACTTCTTTAACAGCCTAATTAGGCAATAATGACTATCTGAATATTCTATAGAAATAAACTTCACATTGGCAAATTAGTTTATTTTAGAATGACTAATGTGAATTTAACAAAGCTTCTTTTTAAACTTAATATCTTTAAGTTTTAGCTTATACAACTTATTAGAATGACACATAGTTCTTAATCCATTTTTCATCAAAGCAGCATCTCTTAACCAATATTTTCTACTGAAAATTCAATAAAGAATAATACACAAACCAGACACACATACAGCCAGGCAGTTAAGAACAGAAAAACTGCAAACACAGATTTAGAAAGTAATACAGACTATATGCAAATGTGAACAGAATAACTAAACCAAAACATAGATAAAAAAATAGTAGAATCCTTTAACCTTATACTATGTAATTACCAATTTATAACAGAAGTTTTTCAAGCAAAAGAGAAATTACAAGAACTTATTACATACAAATTCAAGACCAAACCTGCACAACAAATACTACTATATGCAATCGAATCCAAATTTAGACATACTGACCACACCTTCTTTACTACTTTCACAAGAGCTAAATGCTTTATATCCCAATACCAAATAGAATATGAAAATCTATTTATAAACATAATACAAAAATACAAAAAGGAAAATAAATTAACCATTATTGACAAACAAATAAGAGACAAGATACATTTCAAACTCTGCCAAAAATTGTATATCGACCACATCACTAAGACAAACTTCAATACATGTTCACAGAAACATATATATCAACTACTAACATACTATAAAGGCTTTACAAGAGATAAAAAAACAATAGATAAAGAAGACATACAAGAGGCAATTGCAGAGGCAACAAAAAGCAAACTACAAAAACTTCCTGACATACTAATAAGAATCTTAGATAAGATAAAAGTCATTCTACTATTCGAACTTCTGATAAAATCTAAGTTACAAATAAATGCTATAGTTATAGCATTACACAGAGAATTTGATTTCGAAAAGTTACCACCTACCTATTTCACTGAACTTCTACTACTTCTATATAATATAAATAATTTAGATTACATAATTAAGCACCTCTTCCCAATAATAGAGAAAAGAGAACTAGGAAGACTTCAATACTATAAAAAATATCTACAAGAAGTTTACAGCTTCGACAAAATCCCAGATCACTTTTTTAACCTATCTTCATTAATGTTAAAAAAACCAGCACTTTTATCTGCATATCAATATATAAAAGACCCAAAACTAAGGACATGCTTTTCAATAAACAAAGATAACCAAGATACAGAAATGCAAAATATTGTTACAAGACTTAGAGAATACTTTACCTTTCAAAACATTCCAAATAACTATTTTCTAGTTAAATCCAGTCTGCCAAAAAATCTAACCAGAATCAAAACTCAGAACACATATACCTATCTAATTACAGATGATACTGAAGCAGCAACCTTTATACATGAAGTTAAAAAAACATATAAAATTACACTATCCATTTCAGAAGTGATCATGACTGCTAATCTTACAAACAAGTCCAAATTACCTATTGACTCCAAGATGATTACAGAAGTCAATCTTACTATTCTAATAAATACATCCAAAAGAATAACTAAAACTGCATGCTTTCTCTAACCCTACTACTACTTTCAAATGCTGCCTACAGAATGAATACAAATACTAGAAACAAATAAAGAAACTATAGATAAAATAGATGCAAACAAAGAGACAAAGCCCCAAATATTTGATACTATTGCACAAATACAAGAAGATCTCAAAAATTGAAAAATAGATATAACCAACATTATACTATCAATAACAAGTCAAGATATTGCAACTCTAATACTAGCAAAACTTAGACAACATTATACAGTCAAAGCAATACCTAAACACATTCTAAAATTATCATCACTCTCTAAATCTGAATGAAAGATATTTTGCTTTTATCCAAACTAAATGCAGTACAACAAAAATAAGAATAAAACACTATTACCTAATATCATAGCAACTCCAAATTCATTAGAAAATACTGACCATGAGCTCTTGAACCCACTTCCTCCACAAATTAACAACAATTTAACAATAGTAACTCACAATGTACAAGACCTGAATGACAGACTCAAACTACAACTATGGCTTGAACACTACCAACAGCACCATATTATAAGTATTACAGAAACAAAATTAGCTGACTCAACCTATACAGAACTATTTATGAGCAATCTCTATTACTATGTTTACATCTTAAACTGCAATTGACAACAAGTAGTCAAAAGAAAAACAAGTCTTGGTACTGCAATTGCAATTGCCAAACCACTTAGATCCTACATTCACAACATTTTAACAGAACCAGAAACTGCTATTGCAATAGACTTCTTTTTTTCAAACAAAAACAAATTCAAATAATTTCCACCTGACTACCAACCACAAACTACACTCTTAATAAAATTACATAGCAAACAATAACACAATGGGTAAACCAAGCAACAGCTAAAGGCTATCATACAATTGTTCTTGGAGACTTCAACATTATCAGAAAACCTAAACAGTAAATAGTCTCAATTTTCAATACTCTAAAACTACATGGACTACTTAGCACATTTGACTACTTTAATGTTACAGTTCCCACATGGAGCTAGCAAGAAATAAATAGCCAAATAGATGACATCTGGGTCCCAACACAACTCATTCATAATATAACACCCCTTCAAATAATCTCTGCTAATGGAATAACAGATAGTGATCACCAAATCATGCAACTACAATGGGCATATAACTCTCAAATAAAAAACAACAGATAAAAACAAAGAAAAAGAGAAATCTTTAAATATGACCAAATGACACCAGATCTGTGAACAAAATTCTCGAGCTTAATAACAACCTATCTACAAGAAAATACAATTATACAAGAAATAAACAATACTAGCATATTAAACAAATAATGGCACAAGCTTCATCAAATAATTATTATAGCAGCCAAGAAGAACATACCTAGAATCAAGATCCAGCCTCAAACATTCTATACCTTCTCTACCAAAGCCACTAAACTTTATGCAGCTCTTAAGCACATCAACAAACTAATAAGACAAATGCAAGCAAATACACAAACTTCTAATGACACTCTAGTACAAACATACAATAAGAATATAGACTATATCAACAACAAAACAGAAATACAAATCAATTACATTACATCAGAGAACCTGACATCTACTAATAAGAAGACACTAATCACACAGCTAAAAGATCAGCAAAGACAATACACCAAGCTAGAAAACTAGAAAACAATCTTGCTCACCAAAGCACAATCAATAAATACATCAACAAAAAATATAATGACTTTAATAACAACACTACTTACATGATCAATAGCATATTAAAAAGACATACAGATCCAGTCCTTCTTCACAATATATGCAAAGCAGATAATGTTATCACAAAACCAAAATTAATATAAAAGAAGTACAAACATATTATAAGAACTGAACAAAGTTTAACCACCAAACTGGAACTACTGAAAAAAGTGAAAAGAAGAATACAAATCTATAAACAACATTCAAGACTGCTGGTACAAGAATATCTCTGAGCCAATTACTCTGAAAGAGCTAAATAAGACTATCAAAAAATTACCAACTTGTAAAGCAATGGACTACACTGCATCTCAAATAAGATGCTAAAACATTTGGGTAGCACTGGCCTAATGCAACTCTGCACAATATTAAATGCATGCCTAATACTAAACATAATTCCAAAAACATGGAAGCATAGCAACATCTATCCTATTTTCAAAAAACCTAAATTCACAGAACAACTAAATAATATATGACCTATAACTCTTATAGAACATATCTGAAAAATCTTGACAAAAATAATTACCAATAGGCTTAACAATATCCTTACTAAATATTCTATACTCAATAACAGCAACTATGTAGCATTGCCAAACATTTCCACAGTTATACCAATATCTACCTTAATATATATTATAGAAAATGCAAATGCCTTTAAACAAGAACTATGGCTATTATCACAGGACATATCAAAAGCCTATGACTCTGTCTATATTCCACTACTACAAAAAGTCTTACAATGAATAAAAGTACCAAAGAATATAACTAATCTAATAAGTGCCATTTTTACAGATTGTGTAAATTCAGTAATTACAAACCATGGCAACACATCAAAATATCCAGGCCATGATGAGATAAACCAAGGAGAGATGATTACCCCTTTACTATGATGAATATATTATAACTCTTTGCTAACCAAAATTACCAAAAAACATAAAGAATATGAAATGAAAACAAACATATCTACTCTGAAAAACAATAGCACTACCTACAAGATTAACCATCCAGTAGTAGCATACATGGATGATACTATCTAGATCACTACTTTAAAAGAAAAACTATCTAAAATCATAGCTACTGCAACTACTTTCTACAACCTAACCAATATTAAGGTTAATCTAACAAAATCAGTTCTAGCAACAAATATAACCAAAACAACATCTAGCATAACAATTAACAACATACCAATTATCAATATCCCAACAAAAAAAGCATTCAGATTTCTTGGATGTTGGTTTACAATAGGTAAAAGACAAACTTCTATACATCAAATTATAATAGAAGAAGCAATTGATGCAATCAAAAAACTCAAATATGCAAAAATCACAGAAAAATAAGCCATCTACATAATTAATTCAGTAATACTTACTAGAATTGCTTATCACATACAAAACTTCAAACTACCTGATACTATTTGCAATAAAATTACAAATAGCTATATGACTATAGCAAAACATAAAGCAGGCATGACTACATCTATTCCAAACTTCACAATGTTTCATTACAAAATATATGCTCTTCAAAAAGTTAATAAAATACAAGACCAACAACACATTGCCCAAATGATATACCAACTTAATCATCATAACTTTTACAACTCTACACTTAAAATTCAACTACAACAAATCCAAAATGCAGCTGCAACTAATACATCTATATTGATTGACTATTTATATACTTTAAATCAAAAAGAACACTTCTCAACTACAGCCAGAATGCTACAAAGTTTATATGAAGCAAAAGTTTCAATAAAGCATGTTAACATCTGGCCCAAACCACTAGCTTTTAAAAGCACAACTATAAACTATGCTCTACAACAACTCAAATCAGTCTACAAAATTAAAACAAAACTCAATAAATTGAAAATCTATGCAATAGAACAATGCACAAACTATACACACTCACAAACACTTAGCTGGATGCATATTACACAAACTATAACAAAAATTCAGAGAGGCAGAAAACCCAAATAGTTTAAACACATAACTCAGAAAACTAATGAAATCATTAGAAACAAGAGCTATATACTGCTTACACCAAACCTCTATACACTTAAAGCCAAACAGATTAACAAGAAAGACTAGATTTACAACACTAAAATAAAAAGTATAGGAAAGATATCTTCTATAAAAAATCAGCATGCAACAATACAGTACTAGATAATAACACCAAATAGTACAACTTTACAACTATGTTCTAGATGCAATCTCAACAAAACACAACTACAAATAACTAAATATACCTCAACCCATTCTACAGCATATCTTGAACAAATTAAAGTAGACTCCAAACACAACATCAGATATGATACAAAAGAACTAGCAACAATACAGTTCAACAATAGGTCAAATCAAAAACCTATAACTAAGCCAGTCAACAAATTATTTATTAAATTATACTAATGAACTTTACTAATATAACCAATACAATATCACCTCAAAAGGCAGCAGAAGACCTTTGAAACATATATCAAAACACACCAAAAATGCAATTAATAGACATTAAGTTAGTAACCTATAACCGAATCCAACAAAAATTACCTCAATCATTTTGGAAATGACAAATCAAAATCTCAGTTTTGTTTAAATAACTATAACTGGCTAAGCATTAACAAAGCATTATGCATAGCTCTAATATGCATTGCACTTAGTACTTATAAAAACATAAATATAACTATATATATAAACAAAAAACAATTTACTCAAAAAGCAGAGTCTATTCTAAATACCTCATCCTGGTATAATATTCAGACCTACAAAACTTTATTATGGCCTAGCTGGCTAATACTTAAAGCAATTATCATACAAAGATCTTAGCAAATCCAGCTTCAATATAATGAAGCATTGAATATTATGATCAGATCTAACATTACTATACATCATCTTATCATAAACCATACAGCAATAAGGTGTAATATCTTCATTATAAACTGGCACAACACATGCATTGAGCATCTACCCAGAAGATTTATCTGACACATTAACAATGTATATCATGTTACTACATAGAATGACCAAAATCAAATGAACACTTAGAATACAATACATGAAGAAATCAACTGGGAAACCTTTTATAATTTCATAAACTTTAATGACAAACCTACTTTCAGATATGCTCATCTCTCTTATTCAAATCTGAAGGCCTTCAAAATCAAATTCTTTTTCAATAAACTACCTATCCAAATAGTACTTCACAAATGCAACTTCAAAAAATACAATAACCCAAACTGCCAGAGATGCAAAAACAACTCTGAAACTAATAAACATTGGACACAATGTTATACTAATAATACCAATATCAACTCTATTATCAATAACACAATCACAAAAATTCTTATCAAACATTAACTAAATACATTACAAAATTTGGAAACTTTCATCTCACTATTAACACTATCTAACATTGATGACAAACAGGAGAACATGATTATGAAAGGCATCATCACTTTACACCAAAGCAGAATAATTAACAAGTTAATAAACAAAAAAATAAAGCATACAGCTACTGAAATAATACTGCATAAAATTAGCAAGGCAATACACAATCAAATCTAGATTACATGATGCCAAGCAACACCTAGAGACCAAAATATACCAAACCAACAATCCTTAAACATCACTACATCCAATAAACCAATCCAATCTAACACAACAACTTTAGATAACATGAATGCCTATACCTATATACTGATTAATCACAAAAGCCTACAAGTTAAAAAAAGAATTAATATTTGGACAGAGAACTTCAAAAATTACAATGCATCACCTAACTCTATAGCAACAATTCAGGACTAAGTGAGGCCTTTGGCCCCTCTTGGCAAAGTTTAGGTCAGAGGTAAATTAGCCCTAGCTTTAGTTTTTTATAGATAAGAATATATACTATATTATATTATGTAATGTACCTATATATAAAATTTAATAAAAAAAACTAAGACAAGACCTTGCTTTTAAAAAAAAAAAATAACAAATTTTAACAAGTTGTTTATCTGAGATTTTTGTTTAAAATTGTAATATAGCTATATAGTAAAATAAATTTTATTAGTTGTATACTATTATAGTAGCTGAAACATAATACATTAAGATGCAATATATTTTGGTTATCATAATAATACAGTATATAAGTTCAGAAAATACATTAAGACACATTGTGTCTTGGCTGTTATAATAATATATAATATAAATTCAAAAAATGCATCAAGGTAAATTGTGTCTTGATTACTATAATAATTCAAAATATAGCTTTAAAAAATGTATAATTATTAAATAATATATGCTAAAGGTTATATGCTATTCAAATATTATACATTTTTACAAATTGGCTGAAATATTATATATTATAATGCATAATATTTTGTTATTATAATTATGTAAGTTATAGATTCAAGAAATAAAATTAATTAGCAAAAAAAATAAATAAAAATAAAGGTATATTTTATTAATAATTATTATAATAAATTAATAACAGTAATTATACTTAGTTATATAGAGAACCAAGTTAATGATGGCCAGACTTAACATACAAAGCAGGCTATGGTATTCTTCACTGCTATGAGAGTTAAGCATATGGTGAGTAAATCTACAGAAGAATCTTTCACTTTTTTGAATTCTATTTTATCATCAAACATCAAGGAAGCACTGCAAGAACCAATCCACAAGATATTATATGATCCAGACTCATGTTATAACCAATGGCTAGCATGTTTAAATTTACCCCTACTTCTATATTCACAAACACTCTATTCATTTTTAAAACATATCCATCCATACAACTTTACACAATATAATAATTTCAACTATGCACTAAGATTAGCAATCAAACTTGACTATAGTGAATGCTATA
>CAJVQA010007768.1:0-13529 GCA_910591915.1 Cetraspora pellucida | reverse complement strand
AAAGTTTTATTAGTAACAAAGCTTTATTTTTTATAAAAATTATATTGTACCACAAAGATTATATAAAAAATGATCTATGTATATTCTATCCTTAAGGGATAACTAGTATTGCATAAAACTTTAGTACAAATCTATGATAAGACTATTATGTGCAGAAAGCAAAAGAACTAAAGAGTCAGAAGCCTATTTGAAAATCATAAGTAAAAAGGAAACACAAACTTTTAATAATACTGTTGAACTAATAGAAGACCATAAAATACCTTTAGTTTAAATAAGCAAATAAACCAAGTTACAAGATATATAAAAAAGAGGATAGTGATCCTAGTGTAGTGGTTGGGTTGTCATTCTTCAGGTGGCAGGTCTAAGGTTCAAATTCTATTTATGATAAAATTTGGAAATTAACTTGTATTATGGCAAACTGTCTCTTGATGATTGGTTGGATTTGTGTATCTGTAACCTTAAGTTACATCATCTCAAATAGAGCTCAGAGCATCTATGCCAAGTATAATTTTATAATACATAGAGAAATATTAATAATCAGTATTATATAAGACTTTAGTGCAAACTCATGATAAGACCACCAAGTGCAGTAAACTAAGGAACCAAAGAGTCAGAAGCCCACTTGAAAATTTCTGAGTAAAGAGGTAACATGAACTTTTGACAGTACAGTCAGACTGATGGAAGCCCATGAAACACCTCTAAAGAGATAAATAGAAAATCTGGATGTTAAGATGTATAGAGAAGCATATGACCAACTAGACTGCCAAAATTATCGGAGGAAAAGGATACATAAGTATATCATACTAGGCTATCTGGATTGAAAGTTAGAGGAGTCTTGTTGGTCCTGATTAGTGGTTAGTAAGGAATGATAAAGAAGACATCATGATGATAGGTTCTGGGGTTCTAGTGAACTTTACAAGGGTAGAAATAGTGTAATGTAATAGTTAAACAGGTAACCACTATGACTGCAAGTGTTAAATAACTATAGCATGTTGCATAAAACTATATTAGCTGTGTGTAGGACACAGAAGGTTCTAGTAAGTTTTCTGTTGAGGATAAACTAGTCCTAAGAGTACTTGAAGGCATTAGGTACTTTGGATGGGTGTAGCCTTGAAGATGTTCCTGTGAGATATGGTAAACTATATATGCAAAGGGTTTAAATAGGCAAGACCCATAGTTGGCTTGCAGGTATGGCACCTAGTGTAGAACCTGTATAGTAATGTATAGGCAGACTACTTAAATTAGGCACCAAAAGTGCACATGTGACTAGTTGTAACCTCCAATGTAAGAGAGCCCCTGAAGGCACCCATGTCCAAATATATGAATAAAAACATCAACTCCTATAGACAGGAACTTTAACTCAAAAAAAAAAAAAAAAGATATGTAAAAAAGTATATAATTAATCCAACTACTAAAATTATTAAAAAAGGAATACTAAAATATATAATACTGGGCCATCTAAATTAGAAGTCTGAAGAGTTTTGTTAGTTTTTAGTTATAGTTAATATATGACAATAAAAAAACATCAAAAAGACAAGTACTAGGATTTGAGTGAATCTTATAAAGATATAATAGTTTAATGATTAGCTCTAACTGTAAATGCTAGTATAAGTCAAAATGATATCAAGTCAGCTATAAGTATAAGATACAGAAGGCTCTAATAGGTTTAGTACAAAATTAAATATAACTTAGTGACTATAACATATTTTCATTAGTTTACTAAGATTATTAGTAGATAAGATAAATATAAGATCAAAGTGTTTAAATAGAGAACTTAAAAGTAAATTTTAGATATAGCAACTAGTGTAGACTATTTAGATAAACTACTTAAATTAGATAATAACTAAAGTTATATATTCTTTTTATGATTGCCTTTGTGTCTGTTATGTTAACAGATGCTAGCCAATATATACTATTAATAAAATTCTAGATCATATATACTTACCTTAATATTAAAAAATATATATATATATTTTTTTTATAAGCAATCATGCTAGTACTTTATTAAGATTTTGAAATTATCTTAAAAAATAGCAACTCTTTGCAGATCACTTATATAAATTTTTGCTAAAAACATTTAACTATTACTATTTATTTTACTAAGTTAACCTTACTTGTATTCTTAAGTACAGTTGCTCAGCAAACTTTTTTGCTCCTAGGCAGCTAAGTTTTAAGCTCCAACAATACCTGACATTAAGAAAAGTTATAAAAGCAAACTTTTGGTTTTTGCTTATTTTCTTAAAACTTTATTAAATATATTTTGCTCATTATTAGTTATTTATTTAGCTTATTAAGACAAACATTTTGATATATATTTTATCCAAAATGGATAAAAACTCATTAAGTTATCTTCAAAAAAACAAATCTAGAACCTGTTTTTGCAGGTTTTTTCATAGGCAATTTAGAAAAATTTGCAGAAATGTCTCAGAAATTTCACTTTTTTGTATTTATTAAAATTTTCTAAACATCTAATTATCTTTTCCAATAACTTTATACTTTTCAGATTTCTCTTAACTAAGCTAAAAATTACCAAAAAAATTATTCCAAAAAACCTAGTTCTGAAAACTTTTGTGTAACTTAATTCTAATCATTATTATAGGTCAAATAAGGTTATTCAAGCTGCATTAGTCATATAAGCCACAGTAGCATTTCTACAAAACACATTACTCTTGTAGTAATATTATTATCTTAAAAAACAAAAGATTTTAAGTAATTTTAAACAAAATAAAATTACAGTATGCCTACTCTTGTAGCTGCCAACTCTGATCCTGTCAATCTTGACTACTTTTATGAGAATTTTTCTAAAAGTTTTGGCATTAGAGTCTATGAAGAAATTTTACTAACTTTCATCCAATTCCTACTAGCAAAGAATCTAACAACTGTTTTAATATCAAGCTTAGAGGCAACAGTAAATGTTGTCATTATTTTAAAGCTTCTACAACTAGTAGTATAATTACTTGCCTCTGTAGCAAGTTCTATACTAACTTTATCTTTCAAAAAAACTTAATCTACAAACAAAACTCAATTGGACAAACTACAAAAAAATCAAAAGACAGAAAAATCACTTGCAAATACTATTGTAAATTCTACAGAATTTATTCTACCATCTCCTACCTCATCACCTTCACTATCTACTCATCAACACATTTACCCTACTTGTAATTACCTATTACCTGTAAACTAACTAATAACAAACATTATTTAGCAAACAATGGCTAGCTTTTTAATAACAAACTATATCACAAATCTTGTATCAAAAACCAACTTAATTTTCAACAAGATTCTTCTAAAAAAACTCAACAAAAATCTCCTAGCAATACTATATTATTTGCTAATAAATTTTAACAAACACTTACCAAACAACAATCTCAAAACCCAAGTACTAAACAACAAACTCAAAATCCACTTACTCTTCAACTTGATCCTCTTACACTACTCAATGATAACCAAAACAATGAAGATAAAGATATAGATATTGATGATACTACAATAACTAAAAAACAACAACATTAACAATAACAACAACAACAACAATAGTAACAAGAGCAACAGAAGTAGCAACAATCTCAACAAAATTAACCTTTAATTTCTAATACTAAAACTAAAGTCAATTAAACATTTGACTAGTTAAGCAACTTTCCTATTACAACTGAAATAGAAACTAACACTAAATTACAAACTCAATTATTCAGAGACCTGTTCAATTTTCTTAAACAACATCTTTTGATTTTTATCCAAAAAAGAAAATTAAATCTGCTACTAAAAACAAAAAAGCTCTTACAGCTAGCTTCTATTATATTATTTATCAAATGACTAAAGCCAAACCCAAATTTCTCTCTGATATTTTCTTTAAATTTAATCCTAAAATTGACCAAGAAGCTACAATTCTTTTTGATGTTCTTGAAGAAGTCTTAAAAAACTTATTCTAAAATTTACTACTATTTTATACATCAAACTTAATTACCTTGAAATTTTTGCATCTTCTGTTACTGTTTTTTTATATAAAACCCAAAACTGATTACAATTCTGTATTAATCTTGTCAGAATACATTTGTATCTTTCTGACAATTACCAAGCTATTAACTATATAAAATTTGCAGAAGACATCAAACTAAGACCCAAAAGATTTACTGTTAGCTTATCTGTAACAGGAACAGATAAAGAAACCAAATACCTAACAATTAAAATAGACAACAGATTTAATATTCACCTTCTTTTTAATATCTCTAAAACTTTTTTTTTGAAAAATATAACATTTCATCTCTTAGCAACTCTTTAGATTATTTTAATAAATGATTTAAAAATTTTTTCTTTTTATATAATTATCAATTTAATAAACCTCTTAATGAAACCAAAGTCAAAAATGCATTAAGATTTTAATTCTGACAACAATTTATTAAACATCTTAAAGAACTCCTTCTTGATGAAATTCTTTTTACAGAACCTCATAACCTTTAAAAATATCTAATAAAGCTATTTGACATACCAATTATCACATCTATACCTGTACTGATCCAGACTGCATACATCTTGATAAAACCAAACTTAAAGCAAATGAAAAAGTAAAAGAAATCATACCTAATACTAACTATTTAGACTATTAATATTTACACAACTACAATAGGCTTCTTAAAGAAACAATTAACAAATCCTATTTAGAATACCCCAAAACAGAAAGTGAAATTTGGAAACAACTTAAAATTAACTTCTCAATCTTTTACATTAATGGTAAACATAAAGCTACCTTTAAAAAACAAATAACTACATAACTTCTTGATGATCTTAACACAAAAACTAAAGAATTTATTTGCTAAAATAATTCAACTAAGCAAATCCTAAATGAAAAAGCTATTACTTTTATCTATATCTTAAAACCTACCAAGATACAGCTACACAAAATAATAACCTTGACCAACTTAGTCAACAGCAAGCTATTGACTTTCTTACAACCAAAATTATTAATACAAATTTCTTGGCTTGGGTTATTACTTACTTTAATACTAGTTACACTTCTATGAATTTTCCAAAAATTGTTAAACACAATTAAAAAAAGGCATATCCAGAGGCAGAAAAAACTTAACAAACTAAATTCAACTTATACTTTCAAGAACCAACAAACTTGAAAGATTCACTCTTTCTTACAGATACTCCTTTTCAATAAATTCCTCTATAGATCACATTAATGCAGTCACCACCTTTAAGATTATGATGTTCTCTACTTCTAGTAAGCTATTCTTTAAGAAGAATGATGTAAGTAAACAGGTACTAAAGTCTATTTATACAGAAAACCAAGTTTATTATGGCCAGACTCAATATACAGAGCAGGAATGGCATTTTTTGCAGCTGTGAGAACTGAGCATATGGTAAGTGAATTTACAGAAGAACCCTTTACCTTTTTAAATCCTATTGCATTATCTCACTTCAAGAAAACATCACAAGACACATTATACACTACTAGATCAAAAATCATGCTATAACAAATAGTTAGCCCATCTAGGCCTACCTTTACTTCCATATTCACAAACTCTTCATTGCTTTCTTGAACATATACATCCTTACAATTATACATTACTCAATTTTAACAACTTTACATTAGCAATATTAATTAAACAGAGTGTGGGTCTCATAGCTTAGTGGTTAAGCTTCCATACCCTCTACAGTTAAGGTCAATGGTTCAAGTCTGGCTAGAGGCAAAATTGAAAAATTTTAGCTTTTGTAACCTAATAAGGAGTCTGTAATTGAATATGAAGCTCTGTAGTTAAGTCCAAGTGCAGTACAATAATGGAAATAGGAATTCCCAGAAGGAGACCCAATCATAGAGTGCAGGCACTATGTGTAACAAGCAGTTGTTACAGAAGGTTATAGTTATGGAAAGATTGTTCATATAAGTCCTTTAGGCTAGGGCAACACCAACATTCTTATACTTCCCAATATAGGCAGTACCAACATCCCTGCACCCAACTTGTGGGGTACTTGCTTAGAAGGATAATCAATGGATTGTGCAAATAAGTTTTAATTGTGATCCAAGAAGAGGATTTGATTGGGAGAATAGTCTGACAAGTAATCAAGACTGGAATGGTGAGAGAAGTAGTGAACACAAGGATGGACTGTGATAAAGGATTGGTCTAACCAAAACTTGGAAGCACCTCTGGCACAGCCAAATAATCTAATTATAGAAGGGAAGATCTTGGAGGTAGGCATATAACCTTTTTGTGCAATGTAAAAGTACCAAATCGGGTTCTGGTCATACCTATATGGAAGTCTATGATGAACAAGACTAGGGATTAACCAACCAATGTAAGATAAGATCTGCAAGGTAGTATGGCATCACTGGGGTCAGTGTAACTTCTTAGGCATAACCAAAATTGTTTTGCAGATATTGTCAAATAAGCTGGGAGCTTGCAATACATGGTAGTAAGGTATCACTAGGGTCAGAGGAACTCCCTAGGTATAACCAGAATTGTCCTGTTTATAAGTGCAACAAGTTACAGTCTCTATCATAAAAGGAAGCACCATGTTGGAGGTTAAATGCAGTATTGAGTTACTGTATGATGTTAAGACCTGGAGCATCTGCAGGAACAGCAGCAGCAAGTTTGGCTTAAGATACAGATTGGTCAAAAGACTAATGGTAGCAGCAAATCTGGCTTGAGATACTGGTTCATTGTAGATTCTGGACCATTGTTGGAACACCTTAGAGGAAATTAATAACAGGCAAACCAAAGATGAGAAGATCATAAGGATCAGACATACCCGAGTAGGACCAATTTGGAAGTGATACAGTGATGAAAAGGTGGGAAATGTAGAGAACAAGATAATACTAGATATAGTTAGATTAGAAGGCAGAAGAAACAAGACCAGGTAAAACATATGAGTAGAACATATAAGTATGATTTACAGAAGACAGTACCCTCTGGCATTTGGGATGCTGCATTAAGTTCAGTAGGTATTCTTGTCTGTGTAGCAGTTTAATGTGTGCCATGACCGCAAGTGGTTGCCAAGGTAACTGCATGTAGGCATGCAGCAGAAATGTACTTAAATGCCATAAGGGTAACCAGGTGAAGTCAGTAGTGTTAAATTAGATAGTATATAGTACTAGTAATAATCGATCCTAAATGTAACTATAAATTTGTACTATATCAAATTAAGACTAATAAAAACCAACTGGCATTGTCGCCAAAGTTCAAAAAAAAAAAGTTATTATTAGGGATATAGCAACCTAGTGAAATAAATAAGTTGTCAACCTCCAAGTGACAGGTCTAGAGTTCAAATCCTAGTGATAATAAAAATTTGCAATTCTTTTTGTGTTATAGCTAACTGTTTTCTGTAATTAGTTGAGATAAGATATCTGTAACCCATATCATACCTGTATGACTAGAAGGTCTAAACACTTGTACAATGTTGTATAAGGAAACACAAACTAGTATCAGGTATGTGAACTTAAGATAAGTCCTTAGGCTGTGTAAATCACAAGAACCAGATAAGAAAACAGAAGCCTACTTGGAAGACCTGAGTAAAGAGGTAACCCAAACCTTTAACAGTGCTACTATAAAGACTAGACTTATGAAACAGAGCTAGAACTTGTGAAACTGGGCAAATGTGCCAGTCTTTGAGAAGGGACCAGATGAACCAACTAGGCCATCAGAAATTGGAGTTTTAGAAAAAAAAGATATATACTAGCAAATATGTAAGCCAGAGGTATGGTCTCATTCTATCTTTTCAAGCTATTTGAAATGCAGCTTGATAGAACTTGAATTGAATACCAAAGTAGTAAGAATATGTTGTAAAGTCAGTACCAGGGTTGGAATAAATTCTACAAGAGCATAGTAATTTAATAGTATGCCCTGACCACTAATGTTGGTCTTGTCATAGTGATACCAAGTTATCTGTAAGAATAGAATACTAAAGATTTTGGAAGGTTTAGTACAAGATCAAAGGTTCTCTATGTAAGCAAACTGCCTTAAAGACTTAATGGCCATGGCATATTTTTACTGACATTAGCTAGAGTCATTAGTAAACAGAGGTAGATGAGTGAATATATAAACAGAGTGGTTAAATAAAGAACCTACAAGTGGGTTTTAGGTATAGCAACTAGTATAAAACCTTTGGGCAGACTACTTAAATTAGACAATAACTAAAGTTGTATAAGTAGCTAGTTGTATACTTTCTTCATCATTGCTCCTGTAGTTGTAATACAACCATTAGCCAAATATACTATCAATAAAATCCTAGATCACAAGTACTCATTTTAATATTAAAAAAAAAAATAAAGTTATTATTATAATTATTTAATTAAATATTTATATTTATTTTTTTTATATTATAAATATATTTATTATATAGTTAAAATAGTTTAAATATAGGCAAAAATATATTAGTGATCCATCGTACAATGACCTGTATATAATTAACCAATCAAATTTAAGATTAGCAATTATATAAAATTATTTATTTGTTTACTAATTCTTTTTTTTTATAGTATTGACTTTCTTATTATTTGTTGTTATTGTCATGTTGGCATTTTTGATATTTGTTAATGCTTTGTCAATTGTTAGTGCTTCATTATTTCTTGAAGCTTCATCATTTTTTGAAGCTTTTACTATTTGTTAGTGTTTTATTGTTTTTTGAAGCTTTTGTTAGTTGTTAGTGCTTTATCATTTCTTAAAGCTTTTGTCATTTGTTAGTGCTTTATCATTTGTTAATACTTTATTATTTGTTGATGCTTTTATTGTTTCTTGAAGCTTTTGTTATTTGTTAGTGCTTTGTTGTTTCTTAATGCTTTCATCATTTCTTGAAGCTTTCATCATTTGTTAGTGCTTTGTCATTTCTTGAAGCTTTTATTATTTGTTGGTGCTTTATCATTTTTTAAAGTTTAATTGTTTCTTGAAGCTTTCATCATTTTTTGAAGCTTCATCATTTTTTGAAGTTTTTATTGTTTGTTGGTGCTTCATTGATTCTTGAAGCTTTAGTCATTTCTTGGAACTTTTATTATTTGTTGATGCTTTGTCATTTCTTGGAGCTTCATCATTTCTTAGAGCTTTCATCATTTCTTAAAGCTTTATTATTTTTTGAAGCTTTCATTGTTTGTTAATGCTTTATCATTTCTTGAAGCTTTCATCATTTTTTGAAGCTTTTATTATTTGTTAAAGCTTTTGTCATTTGTTGGTGCTTTATTATTTCTTGGAGCTTTCATTATTTATTGGTACTTTATTGTTTCTTGGAGCTTTTGTTGTTTGTTGATGCTTCATTGTTTGTTGATGCTTTATTGTTTTTTAAAGTTTTTATTGTTTTTTGGTGCTTTGTTGTTTCTTAAAGCTTTTGTCATTTGTTGGTGCTTTATTATTTCTTGAAACTTTTATTGTTTTTTTGATGCTTTTGTTATTTCTTAAAGCTTTTGTTATTTGTTGATGCTTTATTGTTTGTTGATGCTTTATTGTTTTTTGAAGCTTTTATTATTTCTTGAGGCTTTTGTTATTTTCTAGATCTTTTATTATTTGTTAGAGCTTTTATTATTTGTTGATGCTTCATCATTTCTTGAAGCTTTCATTATTTGTTGATGCTTTGTTATTTGTTGATGCTTTATTATTTGTTGGTGCTTCATTATTTTTTAAAGCTTTAATCATTTTTTGGTGCTTTGTTGTTTTTTAGAACTTTCATTATTTGTTAATAGTTTATCATTTTTTGGAGCTTTTATTATTTCTTAGAGCTTTTATTATTTGTTGGTGCTTCATTTCTTAGAGCTTTTATTGTTTGTTGGTGCTTGAAGCTTTATTATTTTTTAGTGTTTTAGCATTTTATTTTTTAGAGAATTTTGGTTTTTTTTTATTTTTTTTTAATCTTGCATTTTTTAGTTGACTTTTTGAATTTTAATTTATTGTTTGATTAAAGTGGTTAGTTTTTTTTTACAAATTGGCTTTTTTGTACATAAACATTTGTTATGCAATGATATAAATATTGTTAGTTTGTTGTAGTTTAATGTTTGCTATATAATTATATTGGTTTTTTTTTTTTAATAAATAAAGATCTTTTTTTAAAAAAAATAAAAGTATTTGTCATTATGTAATAGCAATAATTTTTTTTTAAAAAAATTATTTTTATTACAAAATGATTTTTTTTTTTAAAAAAAAATTATTATTGCATGACAATAATTTTTTTATTAAATAACAATTTTCTAATATAATTATATAATAATTTTTTAGTATGTAATTGATTTTGATTGGTTAATTACAGGTTGCTATTATGATAGATCACTATAAAATAATACCCTTAAATATATATTAAATATATTTAAAATATATAATAATTATATAATTACTTTTTTTTTTGAACTTTGTAACAATGCTAATTGGTTTATTAGTTTTAATTTAATATAATACAAATTTTATAGTTACATTTTTAGGATCAATTATTACTAGTACTATATACTATCTAATTTTATACTACTGACTTCATCTGGTTACCCTTATAGCATCTAGGTGCATGTCCACTGCATGTCTGCATGCAGTTATCTTAACAACTACTTGTAGTTAAGGCATATCATTAAACCATTATACAAACAAAAATACTTATTAAACTTAATATGATATCTTAAATGCCAAGAGTACTGTCTTCTGTAAATTATACCTATATATCCTACTTACATGTTTTAACTGATCTTGTTTTTTCTGTCTCTTAATCTAACTATATTTAGTATTATCTTGTTCCCTATATTTCTTACTTTTTTGTTACTATATCACTTTCAAATTGGTTCTACTTGAGTATATTTGAACTTTATAATCTTTCTATCTTTGGTATGCCTATTATTGATTCCTCTAAGGTGTTCTGACAATGGTTCAGGATCTGCAATAAACCTGTATCTCAAGCCAGATCTGCTGCTACTATTGGACTTTTAACCAATCTGTATCTCAAGCCAAGTCTGCTGCTGCCATTTTTGCAAATACCCTATGTTTTAACATCATACAGTAACTCAATGCTGCATTTAACCTTCAACATAGTGTTCTCTTCTATGATAAGAACTGAGACTTGTTGTGCTTACAAACAGGACAATTCTGGTTATACATAAAGAGTTCTTCTGACTCTAGTAATACCATACTATCATATATTGTAAGCTTTTAGCTTATTCGATAATATTTGCAAAACAATTCTAGTTATACCCTAGAGAGTTACACTAACCCCAGTGATGTCATACTATCTTGCAGAACTTATCTTATATTGGTTGGTTGATCTCAGTCTTATTCATCATAGACTTTTATATAGATATGACCAGAAACTCAATTTGATACTTTTACATTGTACAAGGAAGTTATACACCAACCTCCAAGATTCTCTCTTCTATAATTAGATTATTTAACTGTGCTAGAGGTGCTTCCAATTTTTGGTTAGACCAATCCTTTATCATAGCCCATCACTGTATTCACCACTTCTCTTATCATTCCAGTCTTAATTACTTTCAGAATACTCTCCCAATCAAATCTTCTTCTTAAATCCTAATTAAGACTTATTTGTACAATCTGTTAATTATCCTTTCAAGCAAGTACCTCACAAGTTGGATGCAAAGATATTGGTACTGCCTATATTAGGAAGTATAAGGATGTTGGTATTGCTCTAGTCTAAAGAACTTACATATGTAATCTTTTCATAATCATAACCTTTTGTAACAATCATTTATTATACATAGTGTCTGTATTTCATAATTAGATCTCTTTTTGGAAATTCCTATTTCCATTATTGTACTGTATCTGGACTTAACTACAGAGCTTCACATTCAATTACAGGCTTCTTATTAGGTTACAGAAGCTAAAATTTTTCAATTTTGCCTTCAGCTGGACTTGAACTATTGACCTTAATTGTGAAGGATATGAAAGCTTAACCACTAAGCTATAAGACCTACACCCTATTATATAGTTACTAATAACTTAATAGTTTCAAAATATTATATATTTTTATTATATTTTTGTAATATATTTATATTAAATTTAGTATTTTTTAAATAACAATAATTTTTTTTTTTTTTTTAGTATTAAGATGACCTTTTGGGTTTTTTGATTTTATTTAATAATAATAAATATGATTTAGTGAACTACTACAGAAAGAGCATACAATTGGCTATACATATAACTTTTCTATATTATCTATTTGAGAAGTTTACCTAAAGGTTTCCTATCAATTGTAAACTCTCTAAATCTGCAAATCTGTTAGCTTCACTAGATTATATCTGATATTTAGATTATTGTCTCAATTTTAGGACTATTTTATTCTCAAAGTAAACTCCTTAAAGTCTTCTGTATTCATTTTTATAGCTGATCTAAATATTATTATGACAGAACCAATACTTACAGTCAAAACTTAACCATTAAACCACTATGCTTTTGTAGAGTTTACTTAGATCCTAGCATCTACTTTATAGCATAACTATGATATAGTTATACCTTTATATAGTTACCTTTCATATAATCACAAACTCTATATAATTACACAATTTTATGTACTAATTATTTTATTATTAAAAACTCCTCTTTATAATCACAAATAGCTTATAATCACTAACACATTTTTTTAGAATTAGTTAAATGATTTTGATAATAAACCTATCTCTTTATAATCATATTTATATATATTCATAAATAGTTTCTATATAGACAAATCAAATATTTATTAATTAAATTGATCTTTATATACTAAGTAAAGTTGTTCAGGAGAACAAAATACATATATTCTAAAGTTTTTATACAAATTGGTTAATATTTTATTAGAATATTTTTTTATTTTATATATGTGTAAATAGAATTAAAAATTTTAATTTTTTTTAGTAGAAATGTAAAATAAAGAAGTGCATTAATAAAATTTGACTAATTTATATGAAAATTTCAGAATAAATGCAATTTACTCTTCTAAACAATTTTATTTATTGTATAAAAGTCAATTTATTTAGTAAATATTTTATTTCTATATATAATAATGATTGGTGATTATATATAAAAATTTTTTTAAAAAATTATATATATAATCATCAATCATTATTATATATAGAAGTCAAATATTTACTAAGTAAATTAATTTTTATAAAATAAATAAAGTTGTTCAGAAGCATAAATTGCATTTATCTTGAAATTTTCATGTAAATCTGTCAAATTTTCATTAATGTACTTCTTTATTTTATGTTTTTACTAAAAAAAATTAAAATTTTTAATTTTATTTGCACATATATAAAATAAAAAAAAACATACTAATAAAAGGTTAACTAATTTGTATAAAAACTTTATAATATATGTATTTTGTTCTTTTGAACAACTTTACTTAGTGTATAAAGATTAATTTAATTAATAAATATTTGACTTGTCTATATAGAAACTATTTATAATTATTATCTAAAAGTTTTTAAATTAATTTTTATTATATTTTAGAGATGTGGCAACCTAGTGAAGTGGTCAGTTTGTCAACCTCCCAAGTGGTAGATTGGGTGTTCAAATCCCATCGATGGCAAAAATTTGGATAATCACCTATGTAATATTCATATTACAGCAACTGTTACT
>CAJVQA010007767.1:0-13529 GCA_910591915.1 Cetraspora pellucida | reverse complement strand
AATGAAATAGGAGTCAGTGAAATGTATGTCAATAAATTTACCTTGTAGGTAAAATTAATTGTCAACAAAATAAATGTTTATAAAATAATCTTTTTAGCAAAAAAATTGTCGGCAAATTAAGGTGTCAAAAAAATGATTGTCAATAAAATGACCCAGATCCAAATAGGCAGTATCATTAAAATAATTAACTATTTGTAAGTAAGTTGGCTTTTGGTTTTTGATGACATCAAAATATGTAATTATTTAAGCAAGGAATTTAGTATCGATAATATTCTTTGTGAATAAGTTAATAGTCTTCTCCTTGGACAGAGACTGTATATTATGATTTTTAGCAGCTGTTTGGTAATAGAGAGAGAGGTAGCAGTAAAAGTAATAGTTGCAATATTTAGAATTAGTTTTTATTTTGTTTTATTCATAAACAAAGTTCTCAGCTTGGTCAGCAAGTTTGTCCAAGACTTTAGTAGGAATGGGTTGGTCAAGTAAAATAGCATGTTCTTTATTTTTGTATGAAATAAAGTAAAGTTGAGAGTTGGATGAATCCAAGTTTCATCATCTTGAAGAGGAAATAATATGTGAGATTTAGTTAAAATATTATTAAATAGCTTGGTACTGTTATGAAATTTTTTGTCATCAAGATATTGACATTCTTTATTGTTACAAGTAAGACAATGAAAATTAGCAAGACAGGATGCTTCTTCATATTGCTCTTGAAATGAGTTAGGTTTTTTACATGTGTAGATTTCAGAAAGATGTTTAGAGAGTTGAAGGATAAAATGTTGACAGAATTAAATTCTAAGAGAGGTGCAGACTTTTTCTTTAACAATATTAAAAGAAAATTGTTTACTGTAAGAAGGGTAGTAGATATCAAACCAGGAGTTAAAGTGATTAAGAAAATTTTTTAGTGAAGAAATACAAAATCTCTCAAGAAAGAGTGTTTTTGGAATATTAAAGAAAAGTTTGATATTAAATCTAGCATCTGACTGAATAGTAAGGTATTTTTGTTTAAGGTCAATGGTTGTGTAAAGGATTCAATTTTAAATCTTTTGGGTCTAAGCTAAAGGTCTTCAACAAATTTTTGATAATCAATAGACTGGTAATTATTAGATAAGAAGAGATAAAAACAGGCAAGATTGTGGCAGAGTTGAAGACAATTGTGAGCTGTATATGGCAGAATAGTAATTGGTGAAGCAAAGATTTCAAGATTGTTAAGTTTATTAAAGAGAATAGTTGTAAATTTAAAAATAAGATTTTTGAAAGTAGATTCAAGAAGGTCAAAAGAAATATTAACACTTTTGTCAATATTGGAATTGCTGTTGTAGATAAGGTCAATTAAAAATTTAGGCTGTTGTCTAGCTATAATACAGATAATATAGTAGAATGAGGTTTTTAGTGCTAGTTAAGTAATAGTAGCTGGCTTAATTTCTTTACCAGGATAAAAATCATAAAGAAATTTTTTAAGAAATATAAAGAGCTGAAGAGAGAATGGAGTTTGCAATTTCTTGTTAAGTTGTATTTCTTCAGTAATTAGAAAATTTGCAACTCAGTCATATATAGAATTGGATTTTGGTTTAAAAATACTTAAATAAGATTGAGAAGGAGGTTTGTTAGAAGTATTTTTTGGTTGGTTAGTATTGCTAAAATTGTTGAAATTTGGGCTAAAAATATTAGGAGTATTAGTAATAGGAGGTTGGTTAGAGATAAGATTAGTATTAGTAGTTGAAGAAAAGAAAGAATCAATAAGATCAAAAGAGGTTAAGGTTTGGTAAGAAGAGATAATAAGAGAATTAGTAGTTTAAATGAGATTGAAAAGATACTGGCCTTAATTTCTTCATTCTATCTTTTTGTTTCAGTACCACCTTTAGCATGATGTTACAGGCATCTGTAAACAATTGATATGGAGAATCTTCATCATGTGCTGTCAGTCAATCTGGACCTTTTAATATAGCTTCATTCAATAAATAATTTTTTAATATATAGAAAGCCTCAATTTGTTTTTTATTCTACTGAAATTTAATTTTCAATTTTGTTAAATTAGTCAATAGTTTCACAATTTTGCTAAACCTCTTTATGAACTATTGGTAATAGTTCATCATTCCTATGAATGATTAAACATGTTTAAGATTTGTTGGCTCTTTCCAATTCTTAATCCTTTCAACCTATTTCAGATTAGCCATAACTTCCTTCTTGTTAATTATGAAACTATACATATGTAACTTTTTATACAAAAAAAAGCATTTTTTCACTACAAATGTCAACCTGGCATCTTTAAATTTTTTGGCTAACTTAATAAACATCATAATATAAAATTCTTTTGACCTACTAGTTCATAACCCAATATCATCCTAATATGCCCCTACAATTTTTCTTTATTCTTTTTCTTCTAATAGCATTTTTATTAAAATGTCTTACTAGCATTTTTAATGCCATGCACATTACAGCATATCAGAGTATACCTAATGATGATGAGACAGCAACTTTGACCTGATCTTTCTCTTAGATACAAATTTGCTAGTACTTTTTGAATATGTTCATGCTTGAGTACCAATTATGGCCAGCCACCTTTTCTAACATATCTCTTATCAATTACAATGGATAACTATCTTTAATAATATATTTATTAAGAAGCCTCATGTTACTGACTATATGAAAATGGTCTGTGCCACCTTACTTTCTTTTTACTAAGAAATAGTAATAAGCATATTGTTTTATTCTCTTTTTCAATAAGCTGTATTTTAACATTTCCTTCAAGTGGTCTTCAAATAGTCTGGATGTTCTAGGTTATTGATTTGTATAGAGCACATGCACATGGAAAGTATTATCTTTTCTCCTGTATGAACTTCATATTGCACCAAATCAGTTCTTTCAATTTCAGATAAATCAAAGGCAAATACATCTAGTATCTTCCTAATCAACTATTTATATAATTGTTGCTTTTTTATTTTAGACAAAGAATTATTAATGTTTATTATATTGCAATTTTCTCTTATAAGCCACATTACCAGTCAGGTTCCATTCTCTTGATTGTTTTATCATTATTTTCATTCTCTTTTCACCAGCATACAACTCTCCTTTCATGTTCACAGTTAATTATATAATTACTGTTTGTATTATCAATTTCTGACTATTATGTTGTCAACATTAGAGCTTTCTTCTGCAATGCCTTCTAATTTTAGCTTTATGTTTTTTGACCTTGTTCTTTGACTCCTATATGTGGTGTTTTCAGTAATTCTTCAATGTCTTCCTCTCTCTTTTCACCCTAGTTGTCTTTATTATTTATCCAACTAGTTGGTACTACTGAAGCTATGAATGCAGTCCTTTCTTTCTCTGATTTAACATTGCACCATAATTTGTTATCTCTCCATTTTAGACTACATTTAGATGCAGCTAATTAGAGCATTCCTAATAAAACATCAAAGCTTGCAGACTTTATAATATAAAACTTCTGGTGCATAATAATACCTTTATATCTACTTCAACATTTGTAATGCATTTTATAAATTTACTTAAACAATCATTTGCTATTTACCCTCTTTTATTAGCTAGTTGCCAAGCAAATTCTTGTTTTTGTGCATATTTTTTGTGTATCAAATTTAAATATGTCTTTGGGTCTACAGGTGCTGAAACAAATTCACTATTAATTTTAGATATGCTTATTGCACAATGCCTAATTTTAACATTATTTTCAAAAACTTTTCATATGATTCCGATCTTTGTATTTATAAAAAGAACTTCTTCATCTTTCCTTTTTCTTGCTAATGCCTTTAATACTTTATTATGAGCCTTAGGAGGCTATTCAAACAGTTGACCTAATGTGATAGTTATTTTCTTTTTAGCAATTAACTTAAGAATGTCAATTTCTTAAGTTAACTCAGTCATTGGTATATATATAACTAATTCTTTAACAGGATTTACATTATTATTCACTTCAATAGGTTCAGTTGAATTCTCTTTCTTTCTTCTTTTAACTGCATGTTTTATGTCATCTACATATGGATACTGTCTCTTGCTAAGATTCCTAATGCCAAATAATGTCTCATCTTTTTTTATCTATATTATAAGGTATTCATCTTTTTTTGCTTCTGGCTTTTCTGTTATCTTAAAAAATATCATATTAGCACTCCTCATTCCCAGAATCTTTGTTTAACAATTTTTGTTTAGGTTTAATAATTTGTTAATAGGTTTAGTTTAACTAATTAAGACAGTTACATGACAAGTGCTCTTCTTGATTACATGCATAACACCTATGAAATAAGTTCCTATTCTGAGTTTTATTTTTACTATTTTGTGTTGTATTAGGGAAAAAATGTTTATGTTAGAATAGATTGTATTTCTTTATCATAAGAGTTTGCACACTTTTTAACAGTTTTATAATGCTTGTTTTCATTTAATCCAATTTTTCTAAATTTGGAGAATGTTGATTATCGATGTGACAGACTATCTGAACAGCTTAAAATTTGTTGGCTTCTTTTTTAGCCAGCTTACTTTTCTTATTGTTAGTAATTTGAACTGGATTTTTGTTAATGTATTTTCTATCATAGTTATACTTTTCCATCTTAACTGCCAATTCTTTGGCAGCTTTATACATATTTGAGTGCAAACTAACAACTATTTTTCAATATGAATCTTACAGGTTTTGAATATCCTTTTCTCTCTTTTCAAAATCTCTTACTTGATCTTGTACCTCTGTAACATACATATCAAAACTAATGATATATATCTGAATTATATCTTCTGTCTCTTGTACTACATTTTTTAAATGTTCCAATCCTTTGTTTAAGTCATATGAGGTGGCCCACCTTTTTATCATAGCTGTTCTTAAGTCCTTTCAACTAGAGTTATTCTTTCTTAACTGCATTATCAAAGGTTTCAGTCTATTTACTATATGTAATATGACTATCAAACTTTTTTTGTTATTATCTCATCCTTAGAGGCAGCATATTCTTCTAAGTAGACTAGAAATTCTTCAATGTTCTCATGCCTAGTATAGACAGGTTTTGTAAGATCAAATACTTCTATAATTATTCAAATAGTTATTACTAAATATTGTGCAAGTTTTTCTATCTATTGTTATTTACCACTGTATAGACTTCAAAAGATATTTATTTAATATGCTTTTGAGTTTGCTCACTTAACACTTTGAATTACAACTATTAAAAAAAAATTTTTTTTATTTTTTATTATTATTATTGTTTGCACAGTACCTATTTATATCCTGGTACTAGAATATTTATTATATGACTTGTAGGTTAATTTTTTTTCACTATCTTGTTTTTTATATCTTGTTAATGACCTTTAAACTATACTTCTGTGCTTGCCCAGATTCTTCTGTCATAGCCATCTTGATCTCTGGCTTTTAGTTTTGGATCAAGAAGACAGTGCTGCTTTAAGAAATATATGTAAGTTCTTTTATGCTTTTCTTTTCTTATTTGGGTCAAAAGATGCTACTCTTTATTTTTTTATTGCTGCACTTTTATATTCTTATTTTGACTATTTTATTACATCATAAATTTATCATATGATCTTAAACTTTCTTAATTAACTCATAATTTATAAACTGTGCAACATTTTACTTTTTTAATTACATATTTATTATACATCTTAATTGATTCTTAATTTATCTTCAATTATACCATAATCTCTCTGACCTATCTCAGTTAATAAATTGCCCAGAGTTTAATCACTTAACTATGTAATTATGAAACCATATTTCAATATTAACAGAGTTTAAGGCTTATTTATAATTATCTTATTACTATATACTTATTTATTTTTTATTATTTATATATTTATTCTATTACTATCTCTTTTAATATGAAATCCAGGACCCAAAAGTCCTGAAAGAGCAGATTTTGGCCATGCCAATTTTAGTTATTTTTTTTGCTATCACCTTTATCAAACACTTTCTAAATTTCTTTAGCAATGCAATTGGTTTAATATTACAGAGTTTATAAGCCCAGTTCTTATTTTTTGAAATTGGGTATACTTGTACTAGCTTCTATTTATATAATATTTTTCCAAGCTTTAAACATTTTTCACAAATTTTTTAAAAATTTCTTGTATCTTTCTATTTGCATTCTTGATTAATCTATAAGCAATATTAAACAGCTTAAAAGCTGTTTTGTTCTTGGTTTTTTTTATTACTTCTAACCATTTATCTATTAATATCTCTACTTTTAAAATTTTATATTATTCTTCTTTAACTTTTTTGAATAGTTTATAAAATTCTTCTATAACTTTTTTGTTATCTATCACATTTTTCTGTTTAAATATTAACTAAAATGTTCTTTTATTTGCTCTAATACTGTATTTGGTTCATTGTATAAAATGTAACTACTTTTTCATATTTTAATACATGGTTTATTTTGATTTTATTGCAAAGTTTGTTTAGAATACTTGTAAGTATTTTTCCTAGTTCTCTATTAATTCTTTCACATTTTTTGTCTATTTCAGCATTGATTTTAGCTCATATATTTTTATTTTCTTTAATTTTTTCTACTACTTTTAATGTTTACTACTGCTTCTTCACTAACTAATACCACTCTACAAGATATGCTGCATCTATATATTTAATATTACTTATTTCTAAATCATATTTTATGTTTATTCTTTTTACTTCTAAATTAATCTCTTTCAGATTGAGTTTATATTTCTTTTTTCTTATTACTTTCTTAACTTTTTGTAGTATTTTACTAAATGCCACAATGCCTTATATAGCATTGATGTTTTATTCTTCTTTTTAATACTATTTTTTTTTGAATTATCTTTTTTTTTTTTTTTTTTGTGTTAAGGTCATACTTGTGGTGATACTTTATTGACTATATAGGATTAGTTATTACAACTATTTTTATAGAGATGAGAGTACAGCTAGTTATGTGTGCAACTTTTGGTTGCTTATTTAAGTAGTCCACTCTAAGGTTCTACACTAGATGCCATACCTATAACCTACTAGGAGATTATTTATTTAAACTTTCTGATCATCTGCTTTGTCATATTGGAATTCTCAACTAACCTTCTGTATATACCTACTCAGTATACTGTCTGAGCAGTATGGTATATACTCTTTTTGTACTGGTTCCTAGGCCATTACACATTTCAGAGTATGTCACCTGCCAGTAAAGTGCAGGGAGCCCCTCATTGTTAACTATCTATTCACTTTTAGAACACTAACATGGGTTACCCTTACAGAGTTCACCTAGACCCCAGTACTGACTTCACAGCATATCCCTAGTACTTTTAGTATATCCTTGCTTTGAACCCAGACTCCCAATTCAGCTAGCTCGAAAGGACTGTGGCCTGTCCTTGGTATATTGAGGCCAGCCCAATATCCTTTTCCTCTGGTCCGAAATCCTGCGACCTGGTTGATGGTACTCCTCACTCGAGGTTCTTGCCTACCCGAATCCTTCACATTGGTATCCATTTCCTAGGTCTAGCCTTTACAGTAGTACCATTGAAGATTTATGTTACATCTCTGCTCAGAATTTCCAAGTGGGCTCTGGTTTCCCAGTTCTATGGATTTACACAGCCCAAGGACTTGTTTTAGGTTTGCACTGCCCAGTACCGGTTTGCATTCCTCTGTGTAACAGGTTATACAGATGCCCCAAACCTGCCAGTTATGATGATATGACTATAGTTACAGGTATCCTATCCTAACTGATCGACAGAATGCCGTCACCGTAATACTGTCTATATATTACATAGGTGATTATCCAAATTTCACTATCGGTGAGTTTTGAACTTACAATCTACCACTTGGGAGTATGTCAACTTTTCTATTTCACTAAGTCACCATACCCTTATGAATTATCTTTTTCTTAAATATATTTCTATTAGTTGTATTTTTAATTATATTAAATATTATATTCTATACTTTATTTATATCAGTGCTATAATCTTCTTTTTCAAATACTTTGTTTTTTTTTCTTCGACAAATAATTCTCAAAGTTTGTTTGATATTCTTCTTATTTTCTTTTGTTGCCTTCTTATATAAATAAATAGTTTTTGTTATACCTCTTCTTTTTGCTTCTGCTATACTCTGTATCTTAACTAAATACTTGAATAATACTAATGACCAAATAATGTTGTGATCACTAGACATTATAAATTTTGCATTAACAATTTCTGCTTGTTTTACTCCTGACTGCAGATCTTCTAAAGCTCATATTTGGTTTATTCTTGTTTGGATATTCTGTTTTGACCAAGTGTAATCTCTTAACTCTGAGTTACACACTCTATATGTATTATCAAACATCTGATTTATTAATTATTTATGTAATAAGAGGCCTTGCTACTATTGCTATTACTACTACTTCTTTTATTTAGTTTACTATTAACTATATGATTAAAATTGTCCATAACTATAAACTGTAAATTATACACTTTCTCTATATATATTGTTACAATTACTTGCTATAACTTTTGATTATTTTCCTATCATTTGAAGAAATATATACTACTATTATTATAACTTCTACTTGTCTAAAATAGAATTTTGCTCCAACTAAGTATTCCTTAAATTTACAAACTTTGCCTATATGTTCTCCTATTCTTGACTTACTAATAGTCTAACACCAGATCCTTTCTTTTTTTGTAATTATATTTTATATCCAATAACCTTTAAAATACTTATCATTTAAACTAAATCTTAAGCCTTTAATATTACTATTTGTTTTTACTAATTCTAGAATTTTAATTTTTTTTTCTTTTAACCACTCAACTATTGTTCTTAATTTGATAATAATGTTTTTTATCCTATTTATATTATAATATACTATACTAATACTTGATATACTATTGCCATATTTGTTATGTTTGTCTTTATTTAGGCCTAGCTTATTAATACTATCTTTTATCTCTATATTTGACAAAGTAGTTTTCTCTTTTTGAAAAACACCTATAGCAACTTTTAGAAATAATTTGAAAAAATACTTTCTAATTGTATTTCTTCTATTTTATCTAATATCTTTAGAATTCTGTTAAAAGTATCTTATAAACTACTTTTTAGTTCTTCAACCTTTATTGCTTTTAACTAAGTATTATCTATGTACTTTTTCTTGATTATCTTATTTTCATTCTGCTGCTTTTCTTTATTAATACTCTTCTTTTCAAGTACTTCTTTGCCTTTTAAACACCTCTTATGCTGTGTATTATTTTTAATATCATAGTACTTGTTTGCTTTTTTTTTTTTTCTACTTCACTACTTCTATAAGACCTTGTAATGCTTAACTTTAATCTTGTATTATAATAATATGTTTTATTTCTCTTGGCTATTCTAAGATCTTTTTCTGTTTCAAAATACACTAATGCTATACATTACTAATTCTTATTTTTATTTGCTAATATATAGACTGCTTTTGCTTTTACTGCTTTAAGATGCCTTAATAGTAATACTTTGATTACTATTGTTGGAATATTTCTTACTATTGCTTTATGTGAGGTTCTTTTTTCTAATAATTTTCTTGTAAATAGCTCTTAAGTTACTTTGCAAATCTTGCCTTCTTTAAAATGCACTGATCATGCCTAATCAAGTATTATATTTCTTTTCTTATTCTTAAACCTAACTAAGAATGTTACAGCTTTACTATTACCACAACTCTTCCATTATATAAACCTAATTCTACTATAGAACTAAAGACACTTTCTTACTTATACTAGATGAACCTCTGTTAGAATGTCTTATATTATATAAATGCTATCTACTTTATTTACATCTTCACATTTTGTGACTAGTTTCTCTATCTGATCTGCACTTGTTCACTACTTTTAACAATTTTTTTCTACTTTTATTTTATGATTTATCTTTTCTTTATTTATATTATGCTTTTTATTTAGCTTTATGTTATTTACTATATTCTTAGCTTGATCATTTTTTTTTTCAATACTATCTTATTCTTTCTTTTTCATATCTAACTTAAGTTCAATAGTCTGTTTTTTTATAATACCATAATCAAAGCAACCATATTCTTGTTCTATTAATATTTCTTTGTCTTTATCTCTTTTAACTGTTGACTATTGCATTTTTTAGTTTTTCACTATTTTTTACTTATATATACTCATAGTAATTACATAATTCTATTAAGTTTCTAAATATACAGACTAATACTAAATCAGTGCTAATAAGCTTGGCTAATTCCTCATCTTTTCTTAACACTATTAATCAATAATTTTCTAATATTTCTTTTTGTATCTTGTCTGACTTATCAAACAAACCTCAATATTTTTTGTTTTTTGGCTTAGTCAATTTTTGTAGATACTAGTTAAACTTATTGTATAATAATTCTTTGTATTATTCTATACCTTTACTAAAAATGCTTAACATATAGTTAATTTTTTCTATCTTTGTTTATTTGTTTATTTGCAAGATTATGTATTTATTTATTTGTTTTGTTCTATTTATTGTTTATTCTGCTTTAATCTATGTGTTATATATATGATTTGCAATACAGAATTTCTGTGTTTTGCTATTTTTTTCTTTAAAAAAATTTTCAAACTAAAGCTTCTTAAAGAGTTTATTAATAAACTGCTACTGTGCTATTACTTTGGTTTATTGTACTAATAACCTATATATAATTTTCAACTAGTTTTATTTTGTTTAGTTAACTACTATATTTTAATTTAACAATTTTTGTGTTTTTTATAATTTTCTTTCTGCTCCAAATTTGGTTATAAAGATCAGCAAAAAAAGTTTTTTTGAATAACTAAGTTTTATAAATCAAATATTTTAATGTATATCTGTTTATTTATATATTATATGCATATTTATAATAAAAACTTTAGTTACTAACAATAGTAATAATAATTAGAATTAAGACCTAATAATAATAATTTAGAGTATACAAATAATAATTTAGAATCTACAAATGATTAATTTTTTAAAAATAATGATAAATTTTAAAAATAAATATTTTTAATCATATATTTATTAATATTAATATTTTTTATATTTAATATATATATTTAAGTTACTACTAAGAAAAAGAATCATAGTTCTAAAATTAAAATATAATATTTTTAACAAACTTAAAAAACAACTCTACTTTAACAAACCTGTCTTCAAACTCATTTCTAATAAACTTAAGATACACAAAAAAAATAATCTAAACAATCTTAAAAAGGTAAATAATCTTAAAAATAAAATTAATATTTAATTATAAAATTATAATATAGCATAATATGTATATACTAGTATTTATTTGCATATAATAATAATTTGCTAATAAAAATGTATATTAAATAATATATAATTCTATATATATTATAAAATATTTATATTAGGATGTAATAACCTAGTGAAGAAGTTAGGTTGTTAACTTTCAAGTAATAAATTGGATGTTCAAATCCTATTAACAATAAAAATTTAAATAATCATCTATATAATATTTGTATTATAGCAACTGCTACTAATGATTGGATTAGAATACCTATAATAAGTTAAAGACTTTAATACAATAACTAAAAAGGAAGCTTGGCAAAACTACTGTCTTTACAACAACATCAATATTGCATATATTACTCAAACAAAAATTGCTAACAAAACTAATCTTCAGTTTTGTAATAACAATCTTTTTACCTATTTCTTGGCCAACTCTAAAAACTCAGCTGAAGGCACTACTATTATAATTGATAACCAACTCAAATCTCATATACATAATTGTCAAACACATCCTAGTAGAGCTATTGCTTTAGATCTTTTTTTCAAAAATAATATTATATTTTACATTATATCAGTTTTTCTTTTCTTTACTGATATGCAAAAATGTAATAAAACACAAAACATAGTAATTACATAAATTCAACAAGCCCATCAACTAAATTTACATCTAATTGTTTTTGGAGACTTTAATATATATGATAACATTTGTAGCTTCTCATCCAAATTTCAACTCATTAACTATCTATACCAATTTAATATATATGATCTTATAGTACATATTAATAACAAATACTATATATAGTTAAACAATACTGGTCAAAGCTATATTGACTACATTTAAACTGACTTATTCAATATACAGTTCTTTTTTTTATATAGACTTGATGACAGTAATACTTCTACATTAAGCGATATTCCATTTTTCTTTTTTTTGGACTTTTACTAATGCATATAGTAAATCACCATGCTATCATACTAGTATTAATTGTAAAATTTTTAACTACAAAGCTTGTCATTAGAAAGTTGGACAGAATTTTCTGACCTTCTTTTCTCTAATCTCAAAATATACAACACTCCATTTAACTATAATACAAATAAGAATATCAAAACCACCTGCCACAAAATTGAACACTCAATTATTAATATTGTAATACATTTTATCTCTAACTAAAAATCATACAAATGTAGCTATAAACATTAATACTCTCTTCACAGCATCTCACTTTATTTATCACTTAAGGAACTTGGTTATTTAATCAAAATTCTGAAAGATTCTAACAACAATCTCAATATTAATTAGATTAATTCAAAAAATTTAAAATATTAACTCAAGATCTTAGTATAACATTTATACTCTTATTTTTCATTAATATTTACAACTTAATCAATAAATCCAACACACACAATATATTTAAAAACAACTCTACCATGCTTGTTATCTTGAAAACTCTCTTTTACTTTGACAACAAATTTAACAAGCTACTGAAAAAAGGTGTAAAACACTTTCTACACATTCCAAACATGTCATTAATAGCATTCTTAATCACTATAAAGCTCCTATTTACTTCTCTAATATCAAACTTTCTGACCAAATAATTACAGATCCAAACTTATTAAACATCATATACAATTCTATTTTTATAATTGGACAACTTATCAACCAACTAACTAAACCCTCTTTAACAACTTTTGGTTTACACAATATCAACTACTATTACATATTAATACTCAATAATATGACACTCTTTTTTCTCCTATTACTGAAGAAGAAGTTACTCAAACTATAGCAGAGCTTTCTAATAAAAAAGCCTGTGGTCCTATAGTCATTAGTTATGAAATGCTTAAACATGCTGGCACTACTTGCATTAAAGCTATAACTGCTTTGTTCAACTACTACCTTGTTTTAGATTTAACTTCTAAACAATAAAAGCATAGCAAAATTTACACTATTTCTAAATAAAATACAAAAATTATTATTAATAGAATTAATAAAATATTTTCAAAACATTCTATACTTTCATCATACAACTATGTCACCTTACCTAATAACTATACTTCTATACCTATTCATATATTTAATAATATTACTGAGAATGCATTATGTAACCAAAAAACTATTTGGCTTCTATTTTATGATATAAGTAAAGCTTATGATTCTGTTAATTTGAATCTTCTTCAATACTCTCTTCAGTATTCTGCACTTTCTGGTTCTATTATTAATACTATCATTAACTTATTTACTAATTAACAAAATCAAGTTATTACAAATCTTGGTCTTATACCTTCATATCCTGTACTTAATGGTATTGTTATCCTATATCTACTTCTTTTAAGATAGTAGGTAACTAGAGCGACCTTAGACAGTGAACACTTTTTGTAA
>CAJVQA010007766.1:0-13531 GCA_910591915.1 Cetraspora pellucida | reverse complement strand
GTTATTTTACTGTTATTCTGCTATTATGCTGCTGTTATGCTGCCATTATTTGGCGAATATAGGGTAGAATAATGGCAAAATTTTTTTCTGTTATTTACCTATTATTCACCCTTTATTTATTCATTCGACCTGTGATACTTACTTTAACACATGCTCACCTATTGGCCAAGCAATTTGCAAAATTAATATTTAGTCTATTCTATAGATCAAATATAGTATCTTATCAAATTATATACTAAATATTTAAATCTAGATAAGCTTTGACCACTTTAGTAGGTTTAAGTTACAAATAAATTAGTCTGAACTTTTATTTTTGTATATAATTTTTAATTTATTTGTTTTGTACAAATAGTAGTAGCTGTATAGTTAGCAGTTTAATGATTAACCCTAACTGCAAGTGTTGGCTTTGGTCATAATATATATATATGTAACTATTTTAAATTATTAATAAAGATATAAGTAAGGCCTCATCTTAATACCAAAAAAAAAAAATTTTTGTTAATTATTTAGTATCAATAAAATAAACTATAATTTTGAGAAAAGGTTTTTAATTATATGCTATTTAAATATTTAAAATAAATACTAATTTACTTAAGTTAGTTTTTAATTTTTGTTCTTAACAAATTATTTTGTTTTTTAATATTTATAAATAATGTTTAATAACAAAAAAGCTTGTAATACAATTTAAGATTAAAACAAAATTTTAAAAATAAGTTTTTTTTTAATTACTAAAAATAGTTTCTAACTAATAATAATTTATTATAACAAATTATAATTTAAAAAATTAATACAATATTATTTATTAGCTATATAATAACAAAATTTTTTGTTTTTTGAATTTTTTAAAAATCTTTATAAATAAGTAGATGTTTTATTTTAAAATAGCTTGTTATTATTAAAATTAATATGTCTTTCACTTATTTATTATTATATATCTTACAAAACTTAAATATTTCAGAATTATTACTAAGCTTATTAAGATATTTATAAATTGATAAAACTTTTTTTTTTTATTGTAGTTTTTTAGAGTTATTAAATTAAATTATTATTTTAGCTTTTTGCAAAATACAATATATTAAACATTTTTGTCAGAAAAAATAGTAATAATATAAGATATTGTAGATATAATAAAAAATTAAAACTTAGAACATATTATTAGAAGTTTAATAAGATTTATAAATTATAAAGATAATATTAGTAGTCTTATATAATTAAAATTTTAAATTATAATAAATATTTAATTTTGATTTTAATATATTATTTAAAAATATATACAAAAACCAAAAAATCTCTTTTCATCAATTTTTAATTCTAAAGCAGAGCAGAAACAAAACATAAAATACGACCAAAACAGAATAGAAAACAGTTTTTGGGCCCTTAAGAAAAAAGAGTTTATGTTCAAAAATACATAAACAACAGTAGAAGTATAATAATAGAAAAGATATTTCTAACAAACTAAACTTGCTTTTAGGAAAAATTTTCTTTTTTAGTATAAAACTTAAAAGTTTGGGAAATCATAATTGATCCTAAAAAACAGAAGAAAAACACATGACTAACTAAACAACAACAACAAACAACAAACAACAAAGTTATGTTTCTAATTAGGAAATAGATAGATAAGCTATTAGTAAATAGTAGTATAACACAAGTTGCATATAAACAACTTAAAAAAGAAATCGTACAAAATAGAAATCCAATGAATAAATTAAATAGATTGGGCTATTGACACAGACATTATATTCTACATTAAAGAGGCAGGTGATAAAAATCGAAGATATTTAAATTCTGAATTATTGAATCAAATTCTAATAATGTCTGCAAAAGAACCAAGCAATGTAGAGCATATAGCAAAAAACCTAGCAATAAACAACCCAAACTATATTACACTAAGCAATGTACTACTTTATGAACAAATTCTTAAAGTCTTGAGTTTAGCAAAATTAAGCTGGCTTAAAGAAGATATAATAGATGAATAGGCATAAAGACTTAGACTGTTGAATTAGAACCCAAAGTTAGTCAAATATATTACAAACATAAGTAAAGAAAAAATACTTAAAGAAGAAAAAAAAATAGAAGGAATAAAAAAACTGAACAGTATAGAAAAGATGCAAATGTTAATAACAAAAAAAAATGTCAAGATGTAACAAGAAAAGAAATACTACAAGGAAAACTAATTCAAATAATAAATGAAATCATTGGCCAAATAAAGAAGCTTAACATTAATACACTACAAGATATGCAACTAAGAAGTTCTTTATTAAGCACAAACCAAACTCTTACAAACAAATCAAATAAAGCAGAAGAAACAAAAGAAAAAAGATAAAGAAGGACACAGAAGCTCCAAAAGATAGCATTATCTAAGATTTTAAAAAAAATATAGAAAACATTGACAAAAAAATAATAAAATTAAAAAAAGAAAACATAACATATGAAGATTCAATCTTTATTGACACAATTAAATATAGCCAATAGTTACCAGAAAATAGAATATGTAATAAGGACATGTCCTTTAAAGCAAACATGCCTGCATACATCTTGTCTAGAGAAACAAGTAATAAAAGAATAAAATATGTTCATATTAAGATAATTAAAGAAGTTTTTAAGAATAAAAACAACTGGGTAAAAGTAGACTTTGATTGCAAACATAGTTGAGATGTAGCAATAGACAGAATTTGAGAAAAAGAAGATGAATGGCTCAAGCTCATCTTAGAAAAAGAGAGGAACAAAGAATCAAAACTTGAACAAGTCAAAAACAACAACAAGAAAGAAAAAGAAAGATACAAAAGCCAATTGAGAAGAGAAGAATATAAGAAGAAAAAGGACTTGTTTATGACAGAAAACAAAATAAATTTATATAACTGTTTTATAATATAAAATCTATCTGTGAATATCAATGCAGAGAAAATCAGACATATGTGCAAAAGCTTCAAGAAGATACAAATAAGATATATTAAGAAATCCAAACACAAGGCATTAGCAGTAGTTTAAGCAGATCAACTTACTGACAAGAACATTTCATGGACTTTGCTAATTAGTATTCACAAGTTGGCAAGAATAACCAAAAGTGATAAAGATTACATACAATATGATCTTCAAAACTTGTTCACAACAAGACTAACAGAACTCTCAGTCAATTCTTCAGAAATATTGCTACTATATTGCTTAAAAAACAAGAAAGCAAAATCAGTTTATATACTACCTAACAGAAATGAAAACCAAAGAAGTGCAGCAACAATTATCTTTGCATCAGAAGAAGAAATGAAAACAGCACAATCCAAACCAATAAGATTTAATACCCACCTTCTATATTGAAAAAACTTTCAAGAGAAGTAGAATAGGAAAAAAAAAGGTAGTAGCAGTCAAAGACATTCAAATACAGAAGAGATATTTATTAATATAAATGAAAAAGAGCAGAAGGTTAACAAAAAAGAAACAATGAAAAGGAAAAACAATAAAAGCAAAGGTGGCAGTTGAATAAAACAAACAGAAGATGATGATTACAATTCACAAATACAAAATTTGCTTCAAAGAATCTTAGAAAGACTAGACAGACTTGAAGTTTAGCAAGACAAATCAATAGAAAAAATATAGTTAGGAACAAAAGATAGTCTAGCTGATCGCTCCTAAAGGCATTTCAGTTAAACTAATGAAAACAGATAAGGAGCTTGAAGGTTTCCTACAAAGAAATATATAAGAAAAGTATAACAACTTCTTATTGAAAAGAAAAGAAAACTAAAAAGAAAAAGAAAAAATAGAAAATATAAAAGCAAAACAAGATCAATTAAAGGAGAAATAAAAGCAAAAAAAGAAAGAGATTAAAATAGCATATCATAATGTTAATGGACTAAAAACCAATAGGTAAAAGCTTGAAAATCTGCTCAGCTAGGCAGAAGAAGAGGAAATTGCAATATTAGGAGTTATAGAAACAAATATTGCTAAAAGAAAAAGAAGGTTTTTGGTACATGCATCAAACAAAAATTATATAGGGTACTGGACAAATGCAGCAGAAGATAAGAAAAAAGGATTAGAAGTAGGAATTCTAATAGAAGAACAATAGAAAAAGCATGTGAGTGCAGTTAAGAGAATAAGTGAATACATAATAGAGATTACATTATACTTCAAGCAATTGAAGTTAATAGTGATAGAAGTCTATATACCATTAAGTAACAAAATGATAGAGAAAAACATCCAACAAAAGATTATAGAAATAGTTACTAAACAGGAAAAACAAACACAAGTTGTGATTATAGGTGACTTTAATTATATAGCAGACAATATATTAAACAGATAACACCCACAATTAGCAAATTTCAAAAGACTACTAATCTTTAATTGGATGAGAAAACAGGACTTTATAGACACATATAAAAATATGTATCCAACAAGCCAAAAATACATATAGTCAAACAAGAAAGCTACAACAAGAATTGATTATATTTGAATATTAGAAGAATTGGCCTTGGGTTTGCAAAAGGCAAACATTAAGAAAACAGAAGAAATTACAAAGAATAATTATAAAATTATAACTACAGAAATATAAATTAAACATATAATAGAGAGAAACAGTAAAGCAAAGGTTAAAAGAAAAGAACAATCAAGAACTTTATATCTATATGATTAGACAAAATCAAAAAATTGAAAAAATTATATGCAGGAGCTGCAAAAGTAATTAGAAGTAAAAAAAAGCTTAAAAAACATCCAAACAGAGGTGCAAGATATAGAGAAACATATAAACAAAATAAACAGTATATGAAATACCATAGAAGAAGCAATTATCACTGCAGCTAATAAGCATATATTCAAAAAATAAATATACAACACAATGGCAAATAGAAGAACTAGTCAAAAAATGCAACAAGAAAAAGATATTATAAAGTTACAAAGATTAATCAAATATGCAAAAATAAAAAAAAAACTAAAAAGTAACAGAAGAAGAAAGAAGTAGAACAATTGAATAATTAAAAGCACTAGACAACAAGATAGATACAAAACTGCCAAAATTACAGAGGTATTGGTCACATGTCTGAATAGAAGATATAAAAGGATGAAAAAAGCTTCTACAGAAAAAAAAGAAAAAAGACTAGGAACAAGTACAAAAAAGACAAATAAAAGAGAATATAGACAAAAAATATGAAATAATTAAAACAGACCAAGAAAAAATGCTCATCAGCCTTTTAAATAAACCATATAAAAAGATAATGCTTGATAGGCTTATCAAGCAAGAAGAAAAGAAAACATATCTAATAACAAAGCCAGAAGAGATAAAAACAAATATAGCAGAACATTATAGAATGCAATTTAGAAAAAGAAACACTAAATTGGAGACAATAACAAAAAAGTAGAAAAAGATATATAAATTAAGAAAAAACATTAAAGAGGAATGATATACAGAAGTTGAAAAAAAAAATTAAAAAAAAAGAATGTGAAGAAGTACTGAAAGAGTTAAAGACAGGAACAGCTTTAGGTATCTTAGGTATAAGCTATATATTAATTAAGAAAGCAAAAGTGAAAATACAAGAAGTCTTTAGAAGCTTCACGGATTTATGCTTAGAAGTAGGAGAAATTCCAACAAAGTGAAAGATAGCACAAGTTTACCTTATATCAAAAAATATAGAATAGGAATATAGCTTAAACAACATTTACCTAATAGCATTGATTAAAACATTTAGAAAAGTTGTAACAAAAGTGATAACAAAAAGGCTTGCCAAAGTATTTATAAAAAGAGAAATACTTAGAGGCCCAAATTTTACAGGCCTTCCAAAAAACTCAACAGAGCAACCAGTACAGATTTTAAATATGATGATGAAGAAAGCAAAAAAAAAAGATAAAAAAATATGGATACTGCTGCAGAACATGAAAAAGGCATTCGACTTAGTTCCTTTCAAAAGCCTTGAACTAGCATTACAAAAAGTCAAAATGTTCAAGAGAACAATTAAATATATATTGAATCTTTTTCACAAGAGACAATTAAGAATAATTATAGTCTATGGCCTAACAGAAGAACTAACAGCTGAAGATAGAATAGACCAAGGTAAAGTAATTTCATTATTAATATAGCATCTCTTCTATGACTCATTGTTAGAAAGAATTCAAGAAGAAGAAAGTTTAAGATATACAGTCAAGCAACAGTTGCAAAAAGATATGCAATGCAACAATATTACAAGATATCATTAAGCTGCAATTGCATATGCAGATGATACAACATGGATTACAGGCAGTAAAGAGCAATTGTTAGAAATCTTAGAAATAGCAGAAGAATTTTTTAAAATGAATAATATAGAGATAAACAGATCAAAGACAAAATTAATAATAATAAACATGAAAGTCTGAAAAGAAGAAAGAGCAGTAATATATAGAAAAAGAAAGATAATAGAAAAACCAAGACATAAAATAGTTTATTCATTGGGAATATAGTTAAACAACAGAATGTGAGAGATACAAATAAAGAGGAAGACAAAAGAAATAGTAAGCCAAACTATAAGAGATCTAAAGTACAAAAAAATAACAATGAGTCAGATTGCATATATAAACAATATGGTAATAATATCCAAACAAAGCTATATGTTGTAGCTAACAAAGTTGTTAAACAGAAGTTTAAATAAAATACATCAACCAATAATAAGTCTGGCAAAACAAAAGAGCAGCCTACAAAGAACAGTTGCAACAAAAATTAATTATAAAGCAAGTGAGTGGCCTCTTGGCAAAACTGAACAGACAAAACAGTCTTAAACAGCTAATGAAACTAAGAATAACACAATGCTGTCAAAGAGCAGGTTTAATAAAAGATATATAGAAGACAAAAGAGCAGACAAAAATCGAAACATATTTAAAAAACAACTTAGCATGTCTTACAATACTCAAAGCAAGAAAACTAAAAATAAACATTAGAACAGAAAGCAAACTATGGACAATGTTTGGTTATAGTACTAAAATACAAGAACTAGTAGATACACAATTGTGGAAAAAAGAGGCAGTTAGAGTAAACAAAGCTGGTCTAATATATTTAAACCAACTATTTGATATAAAAAGAAAAAAACTAATCACATAACAGCAACTAAAAAGCTATCAAGACCAATCAAATAAAGAAAAAAAAGCAGAATGGTTCAAAGCAATTAAATCAAAAGTGCTTAGCAGTCTAAAGAGTAGAGTAGTGCAAAGACATTTCAGAATAGGTAAACAAAATACTTAGGCAATGCAAGTCAAATAGGGCATATATTAAAAGATAGAAGAAGAAAAGAGTAGATAGTATATAGCACACAAGACTACAGACAGCTCAGAAAGGTGGTCAAAAAGAAAAAGAAAAAAGTACTAATCAAACACTAGCAAATGAAATGCAAAGAGAACAAAGTAGCAACTGAAATCAACAGATGCGAAGGGTGTATAAGTAAAGAAGAACAAATAGAAAACAGTTGTCAGTAATAGATAAGATTAAACAAAAACATTTACATAATTCCAAATAGATTAATAAGTAAGAGTAGCAATCAATTAAGATAGTGGTAGACTAAATAATAAACAAGACAGAAATAGATAGATTAAAAATAAGTGAAAGCAAATTAAAGAGTCTTACAATGATAGAAGAACTAAAGGTAGAAATTATTAAGTGACAATAACTAAAAAAAAATATTAGTCAAGAAATAACAAAAGTTCTAAAAGAAACATTATGAGAAACAAAAATAAATATATAATATATACTAATGGTGCAGCTAATAAAAAAAATAGTAAAGAACCATTGTCTAAGAACAATATAGGTATTGGATTGGTCCAAACAAATAAAATGCAAGAATGGCCAAAAAAAAAGTTAGCATTTAAACTAGAAGAATAGCAAATGTTGATGACAGCAGAATTGGTAGTATTTGGGTAGCAATTCTAACAATACCTAAAGAGAAGCAAATAAAGTTATATACAGATAGTAATACTGCAATAAGAAACATTAGTAGAAGCCTAGAACAAGCAGGCAAAAACAAGATTATTAAAAAAAAGAATACAATATAGTTAATGATGATTAAAGACCTATTAAGATGAAAAACATTTAGATAGATTTAGTTAAAGTTAAAAGTTATAGTAAAGACAAATAGTATGATAAAGCAGATAGTTTAGCAAAAAAGAAAATAATAAGTAGGAAAATAGTACAGACTAAAAAAATCAGTTGTAAAAAGATAAAGTATTGCCTAGAGTGGAAAAACAGATGAACTGACATACTAGCAAGACTGTTTTGCAAGTTAGTAATGAACACAAGACTAGAAGCAAAGTAAAAAGAAATAAGAGCAATTAAAGATTTAAAGCCAAAAGCAGAAATCACAATTTATAATTAGATGTATTTTTGAAAAAGGCTTAAGACAACCAAGAGAATACATTGTACAACAAGAAGAAGTAGTGCCAAAAGAAATGCATTTATCAAGTGCATAATAGATAAACTTTCAATCTTAGAAGAACTCAACAGAAGAAGGCCAAATATATATACAACAGTAGAATGCCAAGTATGCCAAGATAAAGTAAAAGAGATGCAAGTATACTTGGCAGTATTCAAGGGGCAAAGAAATCTTTGAAAGAGAATCCAAAAAGTGATCATTGCAACAGCATAAAAGAAATTAAAAGAAAAGAAAAGATTCAGATTTCTTTATGCATTTTATATACAACACTCTTTAGAAAAACAGAGACAGAGGAAGTTAAAATTAGAGATGCACTAATGAAAGACCTAATTGTAAAAAAAACACAAGACAAACTAGCAAAGCTATTAAACACAAGATCAAGATAGCAGTTTGCAAACATAGTAGCAATAATGATCTGAGATACATTCTATGAACAAGTATAAAGAATACATTGTGAAAAAATTATTAAATAGAAGAAAAAAGTTGGAATAACAGGGAAAAGTAAAAGGAAAAAAGATGGAAGTTCGAAGAAACTAGAAAAATGAAAAAAGGCAGATTAGAAAAATATAGAAAAGAAAAAAGAAGAAATAAGAGAAAAAGAAAACAAGTTAAGAAAAAAGTAACAAAGACAATTTTGGAACTTGTCATGAAAGAGAGAAGACCCTTTCATTATGGACTTTAAGTAGTCAGACAAGTAGCTTACTTCTGTTCAAAGTAATGTAGCAGGTTGCACTTAGATATTATTAAGATAGTTAAGTAATGCTAAACTTAGATATTAGAGATATATATGTAGTTATAAATGTAATTTCAAAAACTCAATAAAGTACTAGTGTGACTGCTTATAGAGAAAGAAAAAAAAAATATTATTTAAAAATTATTTATTATTATTATTTTTTTTTTGATATTAAAAGTAATCTTTTTGGTACTCTTTCTGCAAATCCATTACACAAAAAAGTAACTAAAAAATCGTTCATACAAAAACGCTTATAACTATTTATTTTACTAAGACAACCTATCCTGGTGTCTTAAGTAAACTTATTCAGCTCAGAATTTTACATATATTCTGCAAATATTATACTTTTAGTTTTTAAACTTATTGATAAAACTGTACTGACAGCCTTTGGCCCCAGTTTCACCAATTAATTTTTTTCCACAGTTTTTACTGCAATAACATATTCTACACTCTTAATTAAAGTTATAATACACATTTGCTCGATCAAAACAAGCTCTAAACGAAGAATTTTGACTTAATATTGGCTGAATTACAACAAAATTTTTCTTTTACTCTCTTGTAAAACTTTTTCTTTCTTCTATTTTTGTTCCTACCTGTCTCCTTTTTCCCTTACATGTTTTGCATATAACCATACTATCAGTTTCCAATCCATACTTTATTAATTTACATAAAAATTTCTGTAATTTATCTATAAATAGAAATTCATTTAACATAACTTAATTATTTCCATATTTGGTTCTTATTAATAATACACAACAATTTGTACTGCAAATCTTATTTGTGTATAGTACCTGAGTCACATCAGTGACCCTAGCCATTTTTGCAACACCCTGTGCTATTCCAGTGATCTTCTAATCTTATAACCCTTGTTTTTATTACTATCCTTGCAAACTAACTATTTAATTACAATTTCAACTTAGAAAAACTTTCTAAGTTATTACTATAATTCTTATTCATTCATTCATATTCTAAAAATGCCTACATTAACTAACCAAGAACTGGATACAGTAGACTTTGACTACTTCTACCAAAACTTTTCTAACAGTTTTGGAATTGCCTTCTATAAAGAAGAAAGTGGCAACAATGCTCATCCAATTCCTCCTAAAGGTAAACTTACTACTTGCTTAACTAAAAATCTTAGATCTAATAAAATTACTCATTTCTTTTAAGCTCCTTCTTTCACTTCTGTGATTACTTGTCTCTGTAACAAATATCATACCAAATTTATCTCACCTACCAATACTAACTATACTCAAGCTACCAAACTTACTACAGTTCATGTTAATACCAATTCAAAGAAAAATTTAAACAGACCAGTTCAACAACTCTTGACCAACCTCTCTTCTTGACTGATAGTGTTCCTTCATCTTCCACACCTGATGTTCACTATCATACCTGCCCTAAATACTCTCTTCCAATTGGTTGTACCAAAAGAAATGAGTGCCACTACCCTAATGAAAAATATGTCACAAAGAATAATGAAGTTTACCATCTTGCTTGTATGACTGCTTCATCTCAACATGAAGTCAGCTCATCTCAGACCAAGAAAAATCTTATACAAATCTTTCAAAATACCTTAAATGAATCTTCTTAAACTACTAACCCTCTTATTGCTTTTTTTCAATAAAACTCCCAAGCTGTCTCTGACCTGATTGACTCTTTCTTTTCTACAGCTATTAACATCAATCCTGTTTCTAATCAACCTCCAATTCTTACTACTCTCAACAACTCTAACCCAAGTTCCAACAATCTCAGCAACTCCAATCAATCTAACAATACTTTAAACAAATCTTTTCCTCAATCCTACTTTAGTGTCACCAAGCCAAAATCTAATTCTACATATGACTGGATTGCAAATTTTCCTATTACTGAAGAAATGCAACTTAACAAAAAATTACAAACTTTATTTTCTCTCCAACTTTTTAGTTTTCTCAAAAAATTCCTCTATGACTTCTATCCTAGCAAGAAAATCAAGCCAGCTACTGCTACCTGACCATTTTTCATTCTACTATATTATCCATATAATAGCTGGGCAACAGCCTGAATTTTTAACTGATCTCATCTATAATAGTAACCCCAATATTGACAAAAGTGCTACTATTCTCTTTAATCTATTTGAATCCACTTTTAAAAATCTTATCCTCAAATTTACAACTATCCTTTTTACCAAACTTAACTATTTTGAAATTTTTGCTTCACCAGTTACTATTCCCCTATATACTGCTCATAACCGTCTTCAACTTTGTCTTAATCTTGCACACCTCCATCTCTTTTTATCTAATAACTATCAATCAATTGATTATCAAAAATTCGCTGAAGACTTAAAGCTTAGACCTAAAAGATTCAAAATTGAATCTTTTACTCAAACTACTAATCTACAACAAAAATATCTTACCATCTAATCTGATGCTAGATTTAATATTAAACTTCTTTTCAATGTTCCTAAAACACTCTTCCTTAAAAGATTTTGCATTTCCTCACTTAAAAACTCTCTTGATCACTTCAACTCCTAGTTTGAAACTTACTTTCCACCTTATAGTCGACAATTCTCTTCTAATATTAATAAAAAGAAAGTTTGTACCTCTCTTAGAATCCAATTCTGACAACATTTTATCCTCCAACTATCTAAACACCTTCTTGAATCATATATATTTCAAAAACTTAACTCACTTCATGAATGACGTGAAGAAGCATCTTGAGTTGCTAATTTTCATTGTCTTACTTGTGACAACAAGTCATGTCAATATCTCGATAATAAAAAATTTTATGACAGTACCAAGCTCTTTAATAATATTCTAAGCAAATCCTGCTTATTATTTCTCCCTCAAGATAATGAAGTATGGATTCACCCAACTCTCAATACTACATTATTTCATAAAAATAAAGAACATGCTGCCTCACTCGATCAACCTATCCCTACCAAAGCTTTGAACAAATTAGCTAATCAAGCTAAAAACTTTATATATACACAAAATAAAGTCAAAACTAATCCTAAATGCTGTAACTACTACTTTTATTGTTATCTCTCACTATACTACCAAACTGCTACTAAAAACTACAATATACAGTCTCTTTCTAAGGAAAAGGCAATTAATCTTCTTACAAAAAACATCATCGATACCAAATTTCTTGCCCAAATTATTACCTATTTTGATATAGTAAAAAATCAAAAATCCACTTATCTACAAATTGTTAAATATTTTAATGATACTGCTTATCTAGCAGCTGAAAAATTTTTAGCAAAAAAATTCAACCTCGACTTCCAACCAGTTTCAATTCTTGACTTACTTTTTTTACAATCTCCTTTTTAAATTCTTTGTCTTCTACAACTAATATTAAAGCAGTCATCACCTTATTAAAAGATACAACCATTGTAGTTAATAAGAAGAATGATATAAGTAGGCAGGTGGGCAAGCCTATTTATATGGAAGGCCAGGATAATGATGATCAGACCCAACATACAGGGCAGACTATGGTACCTTGCACAGCTGTGAAAGCTGAGCATACAGTGATCGATTCTGTAGAAGACAATTTTGAAAGATCATTTACAACTTCTTTAATCTCCTATGATCTTCATATATGTTTTAACAAATTCCTTCTTCATTACTACTTATTACTTCTTCCTTATGATCAAACTATTCAAACCATAATTCAATATATTGACAAATATAACAATAACAAAACTGTATCTAGTATCACATTCTCTGTTAATTCATCTTATAATGAAACCCACATATATCTCCCCAATGACACTCTTTTACCAGATCATATTGTTATTGCCTCTTATCTTCTTCCTATATTCTATAATCTTCTTCTCAGATCTAACTCCTTTAATCCTACTTCTATTCTACTTGATTTATTCTTCGACACTCATTCTTCAACTTCTAATTGTAATTCTTCTTTATCTTCTTTATCCAATCTAACTTCATATCATCTCAATCTAACTATTGTTACATACAATGTTAGAAGATTCAATGAACCTACTAAAAAAGAAGCATGACAAGATTATTACCTCAACTATAATATATCTATAGCTAACATTACAAAAACCAAAATCTCTAACAAAACTAATCTCTTCTTTTGAAATAATAATTTTTTTACCTACTATTGGTTCAACTCTTCTACTTCTATTGACGGTACTGCTATTATGATTCACAACAATCTCAAATCTCACATCCATAGCATCTATACCCATTCTGAAAGTGCTATAGCACTTGATATTTTCTTTCGAAGTAATATCAAGCTGCATATTATTTCAGTTTATCTATCATCAACTGACATTACTACTCATAACCAAACTCAAAATACTGTTATTAACTGGATCCAACAAGCCTCTTAACTTCATATTCATCCTATTATTCTTGGTGATTTTAATATACAAGATAATACTCAAAGCTCCTCTTCTAAATACAAACTTATTAATTTTCTT
>CAJVQA010007765.1:0-13533 GCA_910591915.1 Cetraspora pellucida | reverse complement strand
TATTTTACTTTTAGTCTTTGTAACTAAAAGTAAAATAATAGAACTGTTCTATTATTTTACTATTATGTTACTATTATATTATTCATATTAACAAATCTTCTGTTATTTTACTGTTATTTTGCTGTTATGCTAGTATTATGCTATCATTATTTGACAGATATAGGGTAGAATAATAGCAAATTTTTTTTTGTTATTGATCTATTATTTATTCTTTATTTATTTATTCAATCTGTGATAATTTAAAATTTATTTTAAAATTTATTTCACAATATTTTAAAATTATTGTATTATATAAAATCTTTTAAAATATTTTGCATCTATAAATTTACTAATATATATAGTTAAATAAAAAAATAATAATAAGAATTAACTTTATATAGATGTTAGAAGGATTAGCTTTAGAATTACAAAAAACTGAAGTAAAAAAAATTACAGAAATTAATTATAGAATAGTAATACCAGAAGTATGAATTAAGCATATAATAGCAAAAAAAAGCAAAGCAAAGACTAAAAGAAAAAAATAATCAATAACAATATATTGGTATGATTAAGCAAATACAAAAACTATATACAAAAGTTACAGAACTAACAAAAAATAAAAAAGATCTTAAAAAACATTTATAAGAAAAAACAAGATGAAAATAAAAGAATAAACAAAATAAATAACATTTGAAATATAATAAAAGAGACAATTATTACAATAGCAAATAAGCATATATTAAAGAAAAAAGTATATATACAATAACAAATAGAAAAAAATTTAAAAGAACAGTAACAAAAAAAAGGTATTATTAAACTTCAAAGATTAATCAAATATGTAAAAACAAAAAAAAAACAAAAAGTGATAAAAGTAAAACAAATAAACAATTAAAAATACTAGACAAGAAAATAGATATAAAATTATCAAGATTACAAAGACAATAATTAATTATATAGATAGAAGATATGATGAGTTAAAAAAAACTATTACAAGAAAAAAAAAAAAAAATAAGAGCAAATACAAAAAAGATAAATAGAAGTAAATATTAATAAAATATGTAAAATGATCAAGAAAAACCAAAAGAAAATAATAACTAGTTTGTTAAATAGATCTTATAAAAAGATAGTACTTAACAGATTTATCAAGCAAGTAGAAAAAAAAAGCTTGTTAACAAGATCAGAAGAGGTTAGAACAGAAGTAAAAAATACTATAAGAAGCAATTTAAAAAAAGAAACATCAGATTAGAAAAGATATTAAAAAAGTAAAAAAAGTATATAAATTATAAAAAGATGTTAAAAAAAATAGTATACAGAAGTTAAAAAAAAATTAAAAAAAAAGAATAAAAAAAAGTACTAAGAGAGCTAAATGCAAGAATAGCTCTAAATAGAGGCCTGCAAATTGTCTATTTTTAAAGCTTAAGCTGGCTTGTATTTAAGGTTAAAATTTTTTTGCTAGCATAATCTAGCCTGCATTTAGAATTAAAATTTTTTTGCTAGCCTGGTTTTGTTTGTATATATTAAATTTTTTATTAGCTTAGCCCAGCCTAGCCTAGTCTGTAATTATAAAATTTTGCAAATTTTTTGATTTGGCTTGACTTGTATTTATAAAATTTTGCTTAAGGCCTGGCCTAATCTGTAAAAATTTGCAAGCCAGATCAGACTAAGCTAGACTGTAAGACCCAATATAGGTCTTTAGCTTTAGATATATTAGATATAAATTATATACTAATAAAATAAGCAAAAAAAAAACATAAAAAGTAATTTGTATTTAGAAGTATAAGAGATACTAACTAAATAGAAAATAGCACAAATTTATCTAATACCAAAAGATATTAAATAGAAATATAATCTAAATAATATTCAACTAATAGTACTAATAAAAATATTTAGAAAGATTATAACAAAGATAATAACAAAAAAGCTTGCTAAAGTATTTATAAAAAAAAATATATTTAGAAAACTAAATTATGCAAGCCTTTTAAATAACTTAACAGAATAACTAGTATATATTCTAAATATAATAATGAAAAAAGCAAAAAAGAAAAGCAAAGAAGTATAAATACTTTTGCAAGATATGAAAAAATATTTGATTTAGTTCTATTTGAATATCTTAAATTAGTATTGTAAAAAATCAAAATATTCAAAGAAACAGTAAAATATTTTCTATAAAAAACAACTAAGAATTATTACAATTTATAATTTAACAAAAGAAATAATAATAAAAGATAATATAAATCAAGGTAAAGTATATAATATTACTATTAATATAGTAATTCTTTTATAATTTATTATTAAAAAAAGTACAAAAAAATAAAAATTTATACTATACAATAGAGCAACAGATCAGAAAGAGTATGCAATGCAATAATATTACAAGATATTGTTAAGCAACAATTACATATACAGATAATATAACATAAATTACAAATAATAAAAAGCAGCTAATAAAAATTTTAGAAATAACAAAAAAGTTCTTCATAATAAATAATATAAAAATATAGGTTTTGCATACCAACTTCATACAAACAGGCAGTCAAATTTGTAAAAACTGATAGTCAAATTCATACAAACAGACAGTCAAATTCATACAAATTGACAGTTAAATTATATATAATACTTTTAATTAAATCACAATATCTTATAACTTAGTAGCTTAAATTAAATATATTTGATACTATTTGATTTGTCAAAATTAGATAAATCAAATAGTACCAAATTTACATAATTTAAATTACTAAGTCACAAGATATTGTGATTTAATTAAAAGTATTATGTATAAATTTGACTGTTAATTTGTACAAATTTAACTGTCAGTTTGTATGCATTTGACTGTTAGCTTGTATGAATTTGACTATCAGTTTGTATAAAGTTGGTATGCAAAACATATAAATAAGGCTAAATTAAAGCTGTTAATAATAAATATAAAAGTTAAAAAAAAAAAAAAAAAATAATATTTAAAAAAAGCAAAATAATAGAAGAACCAAAAAACAAAATAGTTTGCTTATTAAAAATATAGCTAAATAACAGAATATATAAAGTACTGATAAAGAAAAAAGTAAAAGAAGGGGTGTGATGACCTAGTGAAGTGGTTAGGTTTTCAACCTCCCAAGTGATAGATTGGGTGTTCAAATCTCATTAACAGTAAAAATTTGGATATTCACTTATATATTATTCATATTATGGCAACTGTTACTAATGATTGGGTTAGGATACCTGTAATAGCAGTCGCACCAACATGACTGGCAGGTCATAGGGCATCTGTATAAGTATGGCATTATATAGAGGAATGCAAATCAACAAATTAGGTGGTACAAATACTAAATAAGTCCTTGTGGTCTTGTAAATCTAGTGAAATTAAATAACAAGAAGTCCATTTGAAAAGACCCAAGTAGAGAGGTAGCTGGATCTTTAACAGCCCTACTGTAAAGACTAGCTCAGGAAAATGGATACCAAGATTGTAGTACCTAGTCATAGTAGCTGGATGGGCAAGAACCTCTAGGTTAAGAGTTTTGGAATACTACTAACCAGACTGCCAGAACAAATCAAAGAAAAAGAATATCAGGCTGATCTGATATACCAATAGACTGGTCATAGTTCTACATGACTTATCTGGATTGGGAGTTTGGTAAAAAGGCTAGACAAAAGACAAATATATACTAAAGTACTGGGTTATGCTATAAAGTAAATGCTAGAGTCTAAGTGAACTCTACAAGAGCATAGCAGTTTAATGATTAGCCCTGACCACAAGTGTTAGCTCTGCCATAGCAATACCTAGGTCTGCTGTAAAAATAGGTACAGAAGGCTCTGGAGGGTTTATCTCGAGAATAAATTAGTTCTAAGGTTGAGAACAATGATCTGGGCATCTGAGATAACTAGTGATGTTAATACAGATTACAGGTTCAGAGGGTTTAAAATGAAACATCCAAGTAAGGGTGTTAGGTATACCAATTGGTAGAGAATCTTCAGGCAGACATCTTAAATAGGTAATATAGAAAAGTTACACATATAGCAAATTGTACACTCTTCTGTTGTAGTTCATTGAACCACAATACTGATAAGTGATTAATAAAAGTCAAAAGATCAAAGAGGTCATCTCAATAAAAAAAAAAAAAAAAAGTAAAAGAAATAATAAGCTAAATAAAAAAAATCTCAAATACCAAAAAATAACACACATTATTTTAAACTGTTTTAATAAACTCTTTCTGTCAATTATTCAGACACAAAAACATCTAAAGAAAAAAGGAGATTTTAGCAAAATTATTAATAAACAACACCTCAAATAGCTTTAAACAAAAAGAAGCAGCAACAAGAAAAGCATTATACTAGAAAAGAAAAGTTTATTTGCAAAATAATAGCAGAGTTATTAAAGAAACAGCAGAAAACTTACTGAAAAATGACAGTAGTAGGGAATTGCCATTAGATTCTGTAATAAAGATCTGTTTATATTATACAAGAGACATGTAATAGCAAAACAACAACAGACATATGCAGGTTACCAAATTAGAATAGACATCACAAATCATATATAGATATATATAGAATCTGATATATAAATAAGCAAATGAACAAAAGAAACTGAACAACCAATCAGAAGGCTGTAAATATAAATAGAACATAAAATTAATGAAGTGCAGAGAAAATCTTTCAACAATATTTATGAAAAGAGCATACTGGGCAATGAATAGAATATATAATAAAATATTCTTTAACCAGTTAAATAGCACAAATATAACATCAGACAGAGAAGATAAAATTATAGCCATGCTTATAGAGCAAAGCCTAGCAGAAGTTGTACTACTAAGAAAAACTAGAGAATTGATCAAAAGAGCAGAAAGAGAACAACCAAAAAAGAAGCTTAACTTTACAGAAGCAGACAAGAATATAATGCTAATTGAATGTGAAAGAATTCAAGAACAAGAAAATAAAGAAATAGTGTAACAAGAAATAGCTATAAAAGAAGTAAAGCAAGAAGACAAACAGTAACAGAAAGAAGAATTGAAAAAATAATAAAAGAAGACAATACAAGCAAAAGAAGATTACTGGAAGAAGACTCTACCACAAGGAGAAAAGAAAAAATAAAGGTAACTAATGAAAATATAGACTGATTAAAAGAAGAACTACCAATACAAGAAGCAGAACAAGAGGATATAGAAATAGATAATAAAGAATCAAGACAAGGTTCAACATCAGAAGAGAAAAAAAGACAAAAAAAAAAAAAGCAGACAGTAGAAAGAGAAATAAATATATTAGAAATTTTATTAAAAGAAAGCATATGGGCACCAAGTAGAAGAAGTTGTAACAAAGATAACAGTCTACTCACTAATATATCAGCACTCAATGTGCTTGGTGAAACAGAAGAAGAATGTGTAAAGTTCATCAAGTGGTCACTAAAAGACAATGAACATATTAAAAACATTAAAGAAATCTTTAAACAAGAAAATTTGTGAATTGAGATAAACTTTGATTGCAAGTATAATAGAAATGAGGCAATACAAAGGATAAGTAAAAAAGAAAATAATTGGTACAGAATGATACCAGAAAAGGACAAAGAAAGAAGAAAAACAGAACAAAAGAAATATAACAATGAATACCAAAATAGAAAATGTAGCACAACAGAATATAAAGAAAAGAGCCACAAAAAAGAAGAAATTTGAGAAGAAGAAGAACATACAATTACTAAGAAAGAAGAAGTAAAGAATACAAAATATATAACAATCTGGAACTTGCCAGCAGATATAAATAAGAAGAAGCTTGAATACATATGCAGAAGATTTAAAAATGCACAAATAATGGAAATTAAAAGATCCAAATACAAGGCTTTCGTAATAATACAAATAGAAGAATCAGAATAAAGAAGTACTCCTTGGTCTATACCAGTTGACAACTATAAACTAGTAAGAGTAACAGAAGAGAAAGAAGATTATGAAACAAGACAAAAGCAAAGGCAACATACAGCAAAATTGAAAGAGCTGCCAAGCAGTGCCTCAGAAGTTTTACTATTACAGTGTTTAAGGAATAAAGGTGCAAAATTGGTATACATTCTACCAAATAGAAATGAAAACCAAAAAAGAACTGCAATAATTTTATTTGCAACAAAGAAAGAAAAAAAAACAGTACAATCAAGACCAATCATATATAATAATTTTCATATATTCTGATCAAATAAAAGGAAAAAAAAAAGTCAAAAAAAAAGAAGTTTCTCAGAAAAGAAGAGAAAGAAACTAGGACAAAATGACCTAAAATCTAAGCAGAAGGTTCACAGAAAGAAGAAGAGAAGATTTAGAGAATAGAAATACAGATAAAAGAAAAAGAAAAAGTGAAAACAAAAACAGTCAAAACTCAAACAAGAGATGCATAGAAATAGGAAACAATCTCCAAATACAAGACATAGTAAAATAGTTGGATGATAGAAATAATAACACAGAGAAAGAAGATTCACAAGCACAGAATCAGAACCTTCTAAAAAAAATCCTTGAGAGACTAGAGAGAATTGAGGTATAACAAAATAAGATAGAATGGAAGACAGAAAAAGATGGTGCCAACTTTTCTAACAGTGTCACAGTTGAATTAATGAACATAGACCAGGAGATTGGAAAGTTTTTACATAGTAAAAGAAGAATATTTAAAGAAAGAAACATAGAGTTATCTTCTGGCCACAATGAAAAACCAAAGAAAAAAGAAAAAGGAAAAGCAGAAAACAGAGAAATAAGACATAAACATCTAAAAGAAAAATGAAAGCAGAGGAAGAAAGGATTAAAAATAGTATGTCACAATATTAACGAACTTAAAACAAGAGGATAGATAATAGGTAACCTTCTAAAATGGGGCAGAAAAAAAAAAGTGCAATAGTAGGAATAATGGAAACAAACATTGCAGAAAGAGAGAGGAAATTTTTACTGCATAGTTACAACACACAGTATAAGAGATACTGGACTAGTGCAGCAATAGACAAGAAAAAAGGTTCGGATATAGGAATACTAATAGATAAAAAGTAGAAAAAGCACTTAGAAGTAGTTAAAAGAGTTAGCAAATACATGTTAGAGATAAGATTATATTTTAAACAACTAAAATTGGTAGTACTGGGAGTATACATCCCACCAAATGACAAATTAATTACTAAAAAAATTTAACAAAGAATTGTAGAGATAGTAACAAACAGAAAAAGATATACAGAAGTAATTATACTTGGCAATTTTAATTATACAATAGATAATATATTAGACAGGCTACATCTGCAAACATCAAACTACAAAAAACTGCTAATATTTAGCTGGCTCAGAAGACAAAACTTTGCAGATTCATACAGGAATCTTCATCTGACAAAAGAAGTATAAACATGGTCAAGTTAAGAAACAGCAACAAGAATAGATTATATCTGGCTGTCGAAAACACTGGCATTAGGTCTACAAGAAACTAATATTGAAGAAGCAGAAGGTTTGGCAGACAGTGATCATAAGATAATCACAACAGAAATATAAGTGGAACACATAATTGCAAACAAGAGTGAGGCAGAAATTAAACGAAAAGACCAAACAAGAACAATATATCTATATAAAGAAGCAAAACAAAAAGACTGAGAAGATTATACAAGAGAATTACAAAATCAGTTAGAATAGAAAAAGTGTTAAAATGACTAGAGGATGATAACATAAAAACAGAATATAATATAAAATTGCTGGACCAAATGTGAAATGCAATAGAAGAAGCCATTATTAAAGTAGCAAACAAGCAAATTCCAAAGAAGAAGATATTCAACACTAAGCTAAATAGAAGACTAAATCAGAAAACAATAAAAAAATACAAACATATTATCAAACTTTAGCAAATAATCAAAGAAGCAAAAAGTAAGAAGAATCAAAAAGTGGAAATGAAGAAAAGAGTTAAAATAAACAACAAACTTCAAAGTATAGGAAAAGAGCTAGGAGCAATATTGCCAAAACTATATAGGCAATGGTCAGAAGCCTGAATAGATGATTTAAAAGGCTGGCAAAGAATAATCAAAGAGAAAAGGAAAGAAGAATAAGAACAAGCACAAAGAAAACAGATAGAAGAAAACATAAACAAAAGATATGAAATGATTAAAACAAATCAAGATCAAATGATTGCCAGCTTACTAAATAAACTATACAAAAAGATTGTCTTAAACAGATTTATAATACAAGACAAAGAAGAAGTCAACCTAATATCAGAACCAAATGCAGTCCTAAATGGTTTGACAGCTTATTTTAAAGACCAATTTAGAAAACAGAGAACCAAACTTGAAGAAATGACAGAAGAATGGAAAATAGTATATAAACCAAAAGATTGGATTAAAGAAACCTGATATAAGAAATTGAAAGGAAAAATAAAAGAAAAAGAATAAGAAGAAATACTTAGAGAACTTAAAGTGAGTATAGCTCTAGGTATATCAGGCATAAGCTATATATTAATAAAGTGTACAAAGAAGAGATCACAAATAATTTTTAGAATATTTGCGAATTTAATTCTGAAGAAAGAAGACATACCAAGAAAATAGAAAATAGCACAAATATATCCAATTTCAAAAAATGTAAACTGAGGTTACTGCTTAAACAATATCAGGCCAATAGCATTAATCAAAACCTTTAAGAAAGTTGTCACAAAAGTAGTAACAAGAAGATTAGCCAAAGTGTTCACAGAAAGAAATATACTCAAAGGGGCAAATTATGCAAGTTTGTCAAGTAATTCAACAGAGTAACCAATACATATACTAAACATGATAATGAAGAAGGCACAAAAAAAAAACAAAGAAATATGGATACTGTTGCAAGATATGAAAAAGGCATTTGATTTAGTTCCACTAGAAAGCCTAGAATAGGCTCTAAAAAGAGTCCAAATTCTACAAAAAACAAGAAAATACATAAGCAATATTTTTTGCAAACAACAACTCAAAGTTATTACAGCTTATAGTTTAACAGATAAAATAACTGCAAGGGATAGAATAAACCAAGGAAAAGGAATCTCACCACTAATTTGGCATCTTTTCTATGACCCATTGTTAGAAAGAATACAAGAAGATAAAACACTAGGCTATACAGTAGAACATGAAGTAACAGAAAGAATATGCAATGATAATGTTACAAGTTATAGACAAGCAGCAATTACATATGCAGATAACACAACATAGATCGTGAATAGCAAAAAACAAATGCTAAGAATTCTAAGCATTGCAGAAGAATTTTTTGAAGCAAATGACATCGAAATAAATAGATTCAAATTAAAGCTTATAGTAATGAATACAAGAATAAAAGAAGAAGAAAGAGAAATCACATTCAAGCATAGTAAAATAAGAGAAGAACCTAAAAGCAAAATTGTAAGGTCATTTGGAATCTGGCTAAACAGCAGAATGAAGGAAGAACTAGTCTGTAAGAAAGCAAAAGGAATAGTTAGTCAAACAGTTAAAGATCTAAGATACAAAAAAATGATAATGAGCCAAATTGCATATATAAACAATATAGTAATAATTCCTAAGCTAGAATATCTCTTATAGCTAACAAAAATGCCAGAGAGAATTATTGACAAAATTCACTAACCACTAATATGCTTAGTAAAACATAAATACAATATGATAAAAACAGCAAACAATTGTACAATTGAGCACAAAGATTTAGAAAATTGCAAAACACTAAGTCAAGAAATAATAACAAAACAAATAAGCAGCCTCTTTTCAAGACTCAACAGATGAGACAATGTGGATGAATTAATAAGGCTCAGAATAGCTAAAGGATGTCAGAAAGCAGGCCTAACAGAAGACATTTGGGACAATAAAAAGAAAATAGAAACCAAGAAGTTTTGAAAAAACAACTTAGCCTGTCAAACAATAGCTAAAGCAAAGAAAATAGGAATAAGCATTAAAGCAGAAAAACCTTTATGAAAAGTTTATGATTATGGTAAACAGATAAAAAACATGTTAGAAACAAAAACATGGATAGCAAGTAGTAGCACAATAAACAAATAGTGATTACTATATCTGAACCAACTCATAAACATTAAAGGTAACAACCTGATTACATGGAGGCAGCTTAAGAGCCTTCAAGACTTGTCATGCAAAGAAAAAAGGCTAAATAGTTTAGAGAGATAGAAGAAAAGGTGCTAAGAATACAAGTGAATAAAGAAATACAAGATAATTACAAAGTAAGAAGATACAATACACAAGCATTAAAGATTAAGTGGACAAAGATATCTGAAGACTAAAGAAAAAAAGAATGAATCATTTATGGACCAAAACACAACTAACAATTAGACAAAGTAATTAAGAAGAAAAAGAAAAAGGTGTTAACAGAACACTGGTTAATGTATACAGAAAAAGAGAGGACAGTAACAGAACTAAGTATATACAAAGGTTGTAAAAACAGTTTAGAACAAATGATTAACAAGTGCAAAAGATGAATAAGATGAGACCACAATATGAGAGTAATACTAGAGTTACTAATAGAGAAAGCTAATAATAGGATAAATGCAACATTAGAACAAATACAAGAAGATAGAGCAATAGAAGAATAGAAAGAAGACAAGATGAAGTTGTTAGGAATGAGACAAACAGAAGAATTAGAAATAGAATTGATTAGAAAACAGAAATTAAACAGCATGATTACAAATCAGTTAGTAGAGATATTAACATGAAACAAGAAGAAAGATAAGAGGAAATATAGCTTTTATACTGATAGAGCACTATACAAGAAGAAAGGTAAAAACAGCACAGAAAGAATGGGCATTAGTTGGGTGCAAATAGAAGAAGAAAAAGATTGGCCAAAGGAAGAAATTACATTGGAACTTGAAAGTTGGCCTTTAGCAACAATAGCATAATTAGCAGCAATATGGATAGCAATTTTAATGATACCAAAAAAGAAAAGTGTAGAAGTGTTTACAGATAGCATTGCAGTATTAAGAAACATTAGTAGAGCACTTCAAAATATAGAAGAAGAAAGAGCTTTAAAGAAGAAAAACACAATGTGGATACTAAGCATTGTAGGTCTAATTAAGAGCAAAAACATTAAGATAGAATTAACCAAAGTTAAAAGCTATAATAAAAACAAGTAGAATGACAGAGCAGCCTTTTTTGCAAATAAAGAAGCAAATTTCCAAGATAAAATATATGCAGATAAAGTCAGAAGTGACAGGATAGAGTACTATTTAGAATAGGAAAACAAGAAAATTAATATACTAGCAAGACTTTTGTATAAAATAATAGCAAATGCCAGAATAAGAACCAGTTGGAGAGAAACAAATCCAATATGAACATTAGAACCAGATACAAAAAATGCATTACATAATTAGTTGAGCTTTTGGAAAGAAATGAACAGAACAAAAGAAGTTTATTGTACATCAAGAAAACTTAGTACAAGAAGAGTTACAGCAATTAAATGCATAATGAATAGCCTATCGACACTTAAGGAGCTAAATAAAAGAAGACCAGAAGTATATACAATGGCAAAGTGCTAAGTATGCCAAGTTGAAGAAAAAGAAACTCAGGCATATTTAGTAAGTTGCAGCAGACAAAAGAGTCTGTAGAAGTGAATTCAAAAAGTTGCAACAGCAATAGTATAGAACAGACTCAAGGAAAAAGAAAAAAACAGAATCCTATCACAAGTCCTATACAAGGCATTATTTGAAGAAACAGAAGCTGAAGAAATCACAAACAAAAGAGTACTGATAAAGAGACTTATGATACTAAAAGTAAAGAAAAGACTCAAGCAACTCTTAAGCAAGTAGGCAATACAGAAGTGAATAGATATAGTAACAAGAACAGTATAGAACACCTCCTATAACCAAGTATAAAGAGTATAATATGAAAAAATACAAGCCTGAAAGAAAAAGATTAATATAACAAACAAAATGAAAAAAGGCACTCATGCAAGAGAAAAAACAAAGAAGAGGATAAAGAAAGATAAATAAGTAAAAGAAGAAGAAAAAAAAAAAGCAGAAAAGTTAGACCAAATGAAGAAAAAAGCTTTGAAGACAATAAATATGCTTGTTACAGAAGAAGAAAGACCTTTCTGGTATGGCTTTAAGTAGTTAAATGAACAGTTTATCTTTAACTAAGATAGTGCAGCAGGTTGCACTTAGGTACTATTAGAATGGCCAAGTAATGCTAGACTTAGATATTGGGAAATTCTATGTAATTGTATAAATATATAGTTTTAAAAATCTTAATAAAGTACTAGCATAATTGCTTAAGATAAAAAAAAAAAAATAAAAAAAAAAAAAAATAACAATAAGTCAGATCATATATATAAACAATATAGTAATAATACCAAAATTAGATTATATACTATAATTAATAAAAATATTAGAAAGAAGTATAAGTAAAATACATTAACTAATAATAAGCCAAGTAGTGTAGTGACCTAGTAAAGTGGTCAGGTTGTCAACCTCCAAGTGGCAGGTCTAGAGTTCAAATCCTATAAATGACAAATTTTGAAAAATAAGGTTTGTGTTATGATAACTGTCTCTGTCGATTGGTTGGATTAGTGTATCTGTAACCTTTGTTACATCATCTTGAATAGAAGCTCAGGGCATCTATGCAAACTGTAATGTTATATCTACATAGAGGAATGTTAATAACTAGTGTTGTATAAAACTTTAGTGCAAACCTATGATAAGACCACCAGATGCAGAAAGCAAAGAAACTGAAGAGTCAAAAACCCACTTGAAATCCTAAATAAAGAGGTAGCATGGACTTTCAACAGTACTACTGAACTATCAGAAGGCCTCAAAAAAGAATTACTAGAACTTTGAATAGATTGAACAACAACATGTATAAAGAAGCATATACCAATTAGGCTGCCAGATTCACCAGATAGGCCATCTGGATTAGTAGTTTATAAAGTCTTGTAGGTCTTGTAGGTCCAGAAGTAGGAGGTAAAAGTTAGGAAAGGAAGGTATCAGGGTTCTTGTGAACTTTACAAAGGTATAGCAGTTTAATGATTAGTCCTGACTACAAGTGATGGTCTAGGCCAGAGCAGTACTAGATCAGCTGTAAGTATGGGATACAGAAGGCTTTGGTAGGCTTAGTATAAAGTTAAATATGACTTAGTGACCATAGTATATTTGCAGCAATAGTTGCAATTAATAGAGTAGGGATAGATATGAGAATTAGAGTGTTTAAATAAAGAACCCATAGGTAGGTTCTAGGTATGGCAACTAGTGTAGAACCTTCAGGCAGACTACTTAAAATAGACAATGACTAAAGTTGTACAAGTGGCTAGTTGTATACTCTTTCTATAATTGCCTTTGTAGCTGTTGTACATAATAGTTATATGCTGACTGATTATTAATAAACTCTTGAATCACAATTACTTGCCTTAATATTAAAAAAAAAACCAATAATAAGTCTAGCAAAACAGAAGAGTAATTTACAATAAATATTAGAAAAATGCATAATAAAGCATAAAGTTTTTAGAAGCTATAAAATGCTATTTTTTAATTTATATACTTTTTTAAACAAATTTGTCTAAAAAATTATTAAAAATATATTTATAATCTACTTTTTTTAAATTTTAAAATATTTAAATAAAATTTTATTTAATAATATTT
>CAJVQA010007764.1:0-13534 GCA_910591915.1 Cetraspora pellucida | reverse complement strand
ATATTATATATAGCTATAAGAATATAAATTATTTGTTTAAATAAAGATTATTAATAAAGTTTTTAAGATATTAATTTGGGCTTGAGTTTGGGATTTGGGCATGGACAAACTCAAACTATAATAGTTTAGGATTTGGGCAGCAAGTATAGTTGTATATTCAAAGTAACTTTTTGTTGTTCATTCAAATTTTTACTATCTCAAATTTCTCTAAATCAACATCTATTTACTTCTAATAGTGGGATATGATTTTTATCTCGTATTCCATTTATAATATGATTGAAATTATTTGTTTTAGGTTGTAATTATTCTAATTCTCTGATACATTCTTCTCTAAGATCATTAAGTTTTCCTTTATCAGCAGTTTCTAATTTAGATTTAGCAATTTCTTTTAACCAAAAATCTTTTAATCTTTCTATATTAGTTTCATCTTAAATACCTTGTTGAATTTTGTTAAATTCTGCATTACAATTAACTAAAAAATTCAATTTATCTTTTCAAATTTTTTGAAGTTCTTCTTTTAATTTTTCAGTCAAATTTTGACTATTAGTAATTTGCATGTACCAGAATTGAAAGTCTCTCAATCGATCAATTTCATTTTTTTCTTCAATTCTATTCTTTATCTTATTGTATCTAATAATCATTCTTTCTTAATTGATATGTATTGTTTGTAATTCACTTTTTTGTTTTTTGTTTAGATTTGAACTTTGTATTTCATTATCTAAACTTTCACTTTTTTTCAATTTTTTAAGATCAAATATTTCTTGAATCTTTTTTTAAGTCTGATAAATATATTATTACTTTGTTGAAATTGAATAGCTGCTACTTTTGAAAGAAAAAATTCTAAAATTTCATTATTTTTAGTTGGTTTAGGTTTTGAAACAATTAATTTTTAATAATTGCAATTTTGAAACTTGTTGTTTATTTTATATTTGACTTTTATTTTTACTTAAAATTAAAGAAAATATCATACAATTTCTTTATTTATATAAAATTCAGAAAATAATTGAAGCTATAAAAAAATTATTTAAATTGAACAAATATATCAATTTTATTCTATAGTTTATTAGATTAACATAAATTCAAATAGCAAAAATTCATTTAATAATTCAAATTTTAGCAAAAAGATCTATTAATCCATCTAACATCATTTAATTTTTTGAACATTATTTATTTTTTTGAACAAATACATCAATTTTATTTCATGATTTATTTGAATTAACATGAATTAAATAGCAAAAATAAAAAAATCAATTAATCCATTTAACTATTATTTAATTTTTGAACAAATATATCAATTTTATTTCATGATTTATTTGAATTAGTATAAATTTAAATAGCAAAATTCATTTAACAATTGAATTTTAGCAAAAACATCAATTAATTCATCTAAACATCATTTATTAATTCAAACAAATGCATCAATTTTATTCTATAGTTTATTAAATTTAATATAAATTCAAATAGCAAAAATTCATTTAATAATTTGAATTTTAACAAAAAGATCTAAACAATAATTGATTTGAACAAATACATCAATTTTATTCTATTATTTGAATTAATATGAATTTAGATAGCAAAAATTTATTTAATATAAATAAACTATTAATTTATCTAAACAATTGATTTAAACAAATACATCAATTTTATTTATTATTTGAATTTAAATAGCAAAAATTTATTTAATGTAAATGATCTATTAATCCATCTAAACATTATTTAATTTTAAACAAATATATCAATTTTTATTTATAATTAAATCAATTTTAATATGAATTTAAATAACAAAAATTCATTTAATAATTGAATTTAAACAAAAGATTTATTAATCCATCTTATTGTTTAATTTTTATATTAACATAAATTTAAATAGCAAAATTTATTTAAAAATTAACATTTTGATAAAGATTATCAAACTTCAATATAAATATTTATATTAATTTTATTTTATAAATATAACTTAATTTAGATTTATTGTTTATAAATAAAGAATATCATGTCTTAAAATAGTTTATCAGAAATATGCATGTACATTAAACAATAAAGTTAAATAGTTCAAATTAATATTTTATTATAATTACTTGATATATATTTATTGATAAATGATAGTTTATATTTTTAATAAAAAGTGATTTTTTAAAAAACAAACATAAACAAAAAAAAAGATATCTAAAAAAAATTTGTCTAAATCACCCAGATATTTTTTTACTAAGTATTATACACATAATGCCTCTTCAGGCAGATTGTTTTTTTTATCTGTATCTGGATGGCCAGATTTTGCTTCTCTTGTCAATAGAATAGCAGCTAGTATTATACAACACAATTTATTTAATAGTTTTTTGGAAAGGCTTTATAAAAAGTTCAACAATAAATATTTAGAAATTTTAAAAAGCTATAATGATACTAAAACCAAACAAATTTGGATATGTATTTTTTTACATGTTTGTTATTATTATTTTATTTTTTATTTATTTTTTTTTTATTCAAGTTAATAAAATCGAACAAGCTTTGATAAACATAAGAGTTGTATTTGATAAATATGAAACATTTGAACAAAAAATAGACAGAGTAATTAAAGTCAGTAAAGAATTATGACATATAAAAATTTTAATTTTTTTTTATTTTGTTTATTTTGTTTTTTTTTTGTTTTTTTTTTATTTAATATAAAAAATATATATATTTTTTAATTTTATTTAAAAATAAATAAATAAATAAATATTAAAAATATTGTTTGAATAAATAATAAATAAAGTTAATATGGTTTATAATTCCTATATCAAATTTCTCAAAATCTATGTCAGAATAATTAATAAAATTTTTATTATATATGAGTGTTCTTTCATAATGTTTAAATTTATCAGTAAAAAAAATGAATGTATTAATGATAGATTTATTTATTATGTTAATAAATCTAAAAAGCTCCTTATTTTCATCATTAATAACAATTATTGTTTGATTATTTATGTTATTATAATACATTCTTATACAAATGAGAAGCAACAAAAAGATTTCAGAAGTTATTTTGTTTTGTTTTTTTTTGTTTATTAAAAAAAAAATTGATATTTATAAGATTTTTATTATCTCAGTCTTTTTATATTAGCTCTTTTAGGTTTATGTACTAGTATATATTTTGCTTTTTCACCTTTAGAAGGAAATGCTTGTCAATATAAACCTTCAAGATAACTTTTACACATTTTATTATTTTTATTTAATACTCATTCATATTTTCCTTTTTTAAAGTTTTAGGTATATAATTGTAGTAATGAAAAATTATTTAGAAGCACTGAGATTTGATTTTTTGGCACTGATATTTGATTTTTAGATTTAGTTTTAGCTTTAGATTTAGTTTTAAATTTAGCTTTAGTACAAACACATGCAACTATATTTATAATAAATAACAGAATAATAAGAATTTTAAGAAATTTTATTTTTTAAAAAAAAATATCAAATAATTTGTTTATTTATATAATTTTAATTTTTAATACAATAAATAATAATTATTAATCTTCATCAACTTCAATATCATTATCTTTTTTTTTGTCTTTATAACATTTTTTTATTATATTAAAAAGAGTATCTATCAAATTAGTAGAATTAAAGTCAGGTTTTCAGGTAAGTTCTATTTGTAAGTAAGTTATAAATAATAGAATTCTACAATTTTCTTCTTCAGTATTGAAAGTTTCTTCAAATTTATCAGCATCAGCTTCTTCAGCAGTTTTTTTGAACCTATACATCTGGTCAAAATAATTAACTATGATTACAAGAGCATAATTTCCTTGATCGAAAGTGTGAGCATCACCTTCATTATCTTTTAGTAATCTACAAACTTTCAATTTATCAAGTTCAATACAAAACTCAATTTGATGAGTTTGTAATTCACAACCTTCATATAAGATTTTTTTTATATATTCTAAGTGAAGAGTAATATATTTTTGAAATTAAACATTTTTTATATCTCTATCTACAATTATGTCTCCTATTTCAGATTGATTTTGTTCAGCTACAATTTTATTACAAATTTTGATTATGTAAAATTTTATTTCTATATTACTAATCATTAGAATAATTATTCTATTTTTTGTTTGACTTATTTCTAACTGAAAAGTGTTTTTTCTATCTTCATTATGATATGATATAATGTTTATTCATATAATAATATTATGTAATTCGATGTTTTTTTGATTTGAATCTATTTGTTGAAACAATCTTATAAGTTCAAATCTTGAATCTAGATCTGTAAAGAAAATTCTACTATTTGTTAGTTTAGGAGTTATATTAATATTAACTGTAACATCAAGATCTCTTTTTTCTATATATGAATTAGTTTTTTGTAGATTATTACTATAATTCATTTTGTTAAGAAAATATTCACAAATGATGTTTATTTATATATTTTCAGTAAAATAATAAAAAATAAATCTATGCCCCATTTTTATCACAACAATTTGTAATTTTTGTTATTATTCTTTGGTAATCTTGGTCTTGTAAATAAGGAGTCCATGCTGATTCAATATAATCTTTACCTATAAATGAAGAAATACCTGAGTTTTCAGTATCAAAATTATAGTTTTTATTTAAAAAATATGTTTCTCCTTCATTATTAAATGTACTTTTTTTAAAATTGTACATAAAATTACAGTAATCTAAAAACATTACAAATAAATAATTTCTTTTATCAAAAACAGCTGATTCTGTATTAGTTTCTTTGTTTAAAAGACAGACTTGCATTTTACTAAGATCTAAACATATAATTATTTCATTCTCTGAGAAATTACATAAACTACAATCAATTTTTTGCATATCTTCAAGTAATAGTTTAACTTTTTTAGTGTTGAATTCTATAGTTTGAAGGTCTTTATCCATTAACAGATCACTAAGAAGATAATTATTATTTATTTTCTTAAGCAGTTCTTAGTTACAGATTTCTAGTATATAACTTGTGATTATTATTTGAGAGATCAAAGGAGTAATTATGGTTTCTCCTCTGGCTGTAAAGATCCTGATAGTTCTTGTTTTATCTTTATTATGATATGTTATATTTTGTAAATATATTGAAATATCATATAAAGTAAATCTAGTAAAAGGTTCAAAGCCTTTTGTTTGAAAAAGTCTGAAAGGCATTATTCTTTGAAACAATGTATCAAAATAAAATATATGATTGTTTTCTTTTTTAGAACCAAATTCAATTTTTGTAACTTGTGCTCCTAGAGGTCTTTTTGCTTGACATATATTCAGTTTTTCTTTATCTCTACACTATGCAATTCTATAAGCATTATTTGGTAATATTTTCTTTTTTGGTATTTCTTTTTTATATACTGTTTTCTTAGTTTAAACTTGTTTTTTAGTTTTTACTTTCAGCATGTTTTATTTTTACATCTATATGAGTTTTACTTTCTAACTCTTTTAACTAATTTTGAAATTAATAATGATGTTCTTTTTTTAACAGCAGTAGTTGATTTTTTTTTCATGATTTTTTTTTTTGGAGTTGTATTTTTTTGAGTAGCTTTCTGTTTTACAATCTGTTGTTTCTTACTAGATGCCACTTTGTCTAAATGAATTAATAAAAAGAACTATGTTGTGAAATATTTCTTGTACTAGAATATTAGAATGTGATAAAATATATAATATAAACTTGAAATCAATTTCAACAAATTTAAGATAAAATACAAATATTGTGTAGATAATTGCAATTAAAAGAAAAATATGTAAATAAGAAATTATAATATCTATTTTTAGTTTGGATTTACTATATTGTTTGCACAAATCAGAATAATCTGCTATTTAAATTTTTGTAAAAATTAAGAGAACTCAGATATTTATATAGTTTCTGAAAACTCTGATTCATTATTAGGGTTTTTAGGATTTGCTTTCTATATTTTTGCAATTGCTTTCATTGTTTCTATACTATTTTCATGTTGTAATGCTATTTCTTTATAATTATCTCTCATAAATTGTTGATATTTTATCAGTTTCTTTTTTTTTACTTTTTTTTTGTTGTTTTTTCCTTTTTTACATTTTTTTACTTTCAACTCATCAACATTGTACATAATATTAGCAAGTTTTTCTATATTACTAAAATTTATTATTGCATAATTAGGATCATGTTCTAATATTTTTTCAATTAATTCTTGTTTAGTTTTTGATTTTTTTACAAACTGTTTAAGTTTATCATTAAGAACTTTACCTATTTTATTTTACTAAAAAAAATATAAAAAGAGTTGCATATTTATATAATTTCACATTATAGATAAAATAAAAAAGTTATTTGATAAAGTTGATAATATTATCAAACTCATGGAAGATGATAAAGCAGATTACTTAGAATCTTTAAATCGATTAAAAGAAACACAAATTTAAATCTTTCAAGATGTTGAAGAAATACTTCAATAAAAACAAAAAAATATTGATGAATTGATTCTAGTAAATAATGTTTTATCAACTAAATTCAATTACTACAAAACATATTAGTTTTCAATATTATCTGATGAAACCTCTAACTGGTTAAAAGATCTTATTATTGAAGTTGTTGAGAAACATACATCTAAATCATTAAAATAATTTATAAAAATTTCAGGAATTAGAGATCATATATTTAATTTAGTTTTTAAAATTGTTTCATTAAGAATAACTTTGATAATAATAATATTTTTTAATTTTTATTAACATATTGTTTAATTATAATTATAGAATTATTTATTTATAATATTTAGTTCTTTATATTTTGAGTTCATTACTTAAATTATATATTTAAAATAGATATAGTTTGTTATATAATATAATTTATTTATAATTCACATAAGCAAGACTAAAAAGATCCATAAAAATACTTCTAAAATACATTAATGTAAGCCAGAGACCAACATTATAATAAACTATAAAAATTATTATTTAAAGAATTGTTTTATAAATATCTATATGTCCTCTTTCTAATAAAAAAATGCTGCTTTGTGTATATAGTACTATTATTAAATATATTGTGATTATTGTCAAAAAAACACTTTCATAATATTGCTAATAAATATAATATATAAATTTCTAATATTCAGAACACTTATAATAAGCTTCTGAGAATTGCTATATAAAACTAATAAGCTAGAAAAAATTAGTTATTAATAAGATATTAAACAAATTAGATTAATTAATTGAATACATATATTAAGTATTTTCTTTTTTTTCTTTTATTAAACAAAATACAAGACTTATTTATAGTTATGATATTTTTATTATTAAAAAGAACAAAGATTAAAATTAATAATAAAATAAAAAAAAAACAACAAAAAAAAAATATACATCAACATTTTTTTTAATTATTAAAGAAAAAAAAAAAATAAGAAAAAAAATCTAATGTATTTATAAAAAATAATCATATAATTACACAATTATGCCATTATTACTCCTTTTAACTCCTTATTAACTGTTATAATTTTATTCATTTTGCTTTCTAAAGTCTCTGTTCTCTTATATTTAATGCTAAAATTCTTTAAAAAAACATTTGCTTTTTGATTTGTATCAGTTATTATTTCATTATTAGCATTGTTTGAAGTATTTAATTTTTCATTTTCATTTTGTAGTTTATTATTTTTATCAGTTAATTTTACATTATCTTCATTTAGTTGAGCATTTTCTTTCGTCAATTTATCATTTGTACTTTTAAATTATTCATTTTCTTTCTTTATTTCTTTATTTGAAGTTTTTAATTCTTTATTTTCCTTTCTCAAATTATCCAACAAAGCTTGTATTCTGTTTACTTGTGCTAATGTATTTGTGGTCATTATCTAAAAAATAAAATAAAATTTATTATATTTATAAAATTGTCAAAACTTGTTTACTTTAATACTAATATAACTTAAAAATAATATCAATATTTCCATAAGAATTAAACACTTACTTGTAAAAACAAAAAAAAATATTTATTAATTGCTAAACATATAATCTACAAATTAGCATTCTTGATAAAAGAATTTTTTATAGATAGAATAATATTAAACCTAATATGCATTTAACTATATGCACATATATTTTTACAGTACAATATATACATATATAGTTATTTTAATTAATTTATATTGTTATTTAACTATATAGTATAATTAAAATTTTTATAAAAAATTTTATTTATATTATATTGTAAAAATACATAATCTGTAAAATATATTAAAATTTTTTATTTATATTGTAATTTTACAATACAATATAAATAAAAAATTTTTATTTATATTATATATTGTATATATTAAACTTTTATATAAATGCATTGTCTATATTTTTTTTTTAAAAAAAAAATAGTAAAAAAAGTATTATTTTATTTTTTTTTATATATAATATTATTAAATTAAAAAGTTATTATTTTTTTTTTACAGATTATGAATAAGAAAATTATTACTATTATTATTTTGTTAGTATTTTTTTTAAAGTTTGGAATGTGCTAAACTACCCATACATCAAAAAAAATCTTGTTCTATGTGTCATGCTGCAGACATTTATATGTATAGATATAATAAACATACCCATATTAGTGTCAGTACATACAAGTGCAAATGTAATTCTATAAACAAGATCAAGTGTAGTGTTTGTAGAAACCAGGCTACAACAAATGAACTCATGGTCATCACTAAGCTTTTTAAAGTTTTTTTTTAAAAATATGTTTATTAAAATATATATTTTTTTAAAAAAAAAAATTTAAATAAAATAAAATGAAAAATTCAAAATTAATTCTTATAATAATTTAAAATATTACAAATAACAATAAGTACAATACCATATAAATTTTCTTTAAAAATAAAAAACATTAAGATAACAAATAAAAATATGTTTGTTAAAAGTTTCATAATAAAAATTCTATCTTTTTCTCTTTCTTTTTTCTCATATTTTCTCTCCTTTTCTAAAGTTTCTCTGTCTTTTTGTTTTTCTTTCTCTAAAGTTTCTCTTTCTCTCTGTCTTTCTTTTTTTGAATTTCAAGTAAACAAAAAGTAATATTTTTAACTTGTTTATTATAATGATTATTAAGCTTAAATACTTCTTTTTTATAATCATAATGTAGGCAAACTTCTTTTTTTTTTTTTTTCTTTTATACCAATCATTAAGATATTTATTGTCTTGTTTACTAAAAAACAAATAATATTTAATAAGTATTAAACAAAAAAAAATTTTTTAAATCATTTACTAGCTTATTATTATAAAAATATATTGAGATAAAACTAAATCATTCATTTTTATTTTTAAAGTTATTTATACAAATATAATTGTTAATTATAAAATGACATTCTATTTATAGAAAGTTTATTACAATCTTAAATTTATTTTATTTACAACTATGGCTTGTTGATTAAGAAAGGCTACATTATATGAATCAATAATTCTCAAAATTTTATACAAGTAATGTAGCAAACTCTTAACTGTTTATTATCTATAATCAATAATATGTAGGTAATTACAATAGCAACTATTCCAATTAGGATAATATTCAATATTAATTGTTCTTTCTCTATTTTCTAAATTTATTTGAGTATGTAGTACTTGATGCTTAAATAACTAGCTTTTTTCTTGAAGTGCTAAATTTAGCACTTCATCAACAGTTGGACTTGCTTTCAATTCTTCAGCTACTTCTTCCTAATGTTCTTGTTTAAACAAGAGAAGGTAGTAAAAACCAAGATTTTCTAAAGAGGCAAATTGGTTAACCATTCTGTTTTTTTGTTTTTTGGTTAATTTTTTATGATTTTTCTTTGTGTTTTTTTTATGAAAAGTTTTAATTACAGGCATTTTTTATGACAATTTACTGTTTTGATGAGACTGAAACATTAAAATCTTTAACTTTATACAGAATTTTAAAACTTTCAAACAAAGAACATGTATATTAAAAACCAATAGTTTATATAAAACTTAGATATATACATATTAATTAATAAAATTATAAAAATTTATAAGCATAAATTGTCAAAATAGTCCTTATTCATTTAAAATTTTTTTGATTTTCAAATATTCTACTTTTGATATTGGCATTGGACTTTTTTTCTTTTTTTTATCTGATGGCTCATAAGGAACATTTTGCTTGATGCATTGAGCACAAGATCTTTTATCAATGCATTTAAGTTTTTTTTCTTGGCAAAACTTGCATGCAGATGTAATATAGCATCATATTACTTTCATTTTTTACTTGTATTGGTAATGAAAAGGAAATTTGCATCGTTTAAATATTTTTCCAGATAAACTAATCTGGATAAATCCTCATTTAATGAACCTATCTTTAGAAATGATTACCAAATTCAATTGTTCTGTAGAAATTTTCTCAGCCTTTATAATTATCCTTATTTGAAATATATGAATATTAATTTAATATTTCCAAATTGATTCTTATTCTTCTTCTGTTATCTTTAAACTTTAACCTAAATTTTCTTTTGATTATTTATACTTCATTTATAAATTAACACCTATTCAGATTATTTTTTATTACAAACATGTCTCTATTTCAAACTTCATCTGGCAGGATTCCTAACAACCAACAGGAGATTTATGATGACTTACCTCTATTCTACAATGAATCCCAAACATCAGATATTTAAACATCTTTGTTTCTTCACACAATCACTGTAAATATTTTTACACAAATTTTTAAAACAAATTTTACAATTTCTTTATTAACAAACTTATTTCAACAACAATTATAACAAAATGACTACTACTTTTTATCCAGTTGTTGAACAAAATTGAGACTATAACTAATGAAGTTGTAGCATTATCAGATAGTATATTTATAAATTATTTATAAAAATCTTAATATTATTATTAAACAAATTATTTTTATTTAGATACTGCTTACTTGTCAGAAAGACTGACAAGTGAATTTTCTTAATATGAGAACAAAATACATTCTCTGAAAAAATCTATTATAACTTTAACAGATTATTTAAAGTTATTAAAAAACATTATTTTTGTTTTAATTTTTATTATTTTTATTATTTTATTTTTATTTGGAAGTTATATTTATTATACTCAGAATATTTATTTGATGAATATTCAACTTCTTAGTTCACAAGTTAAGGTTGAAATGAAGAAGGAACTTTTTAACAATTATTTAGAACTGGTTCAAAAACAGTTCTTAGAATTTATAGAATCAATCAAAATTAAATAGTTTAGTTTTTTTTAATAATTGATCACTATCACTAAGAGTATATTTTGACATTGTTCTTCTTCATTTAAATTCAATATTTTGTTTCATATTGAATTTAAATAAAGTAGAACAATTCATTTATTTTATCTATTTAATAAATCATTTATATATTTTAAAATTATTAAATAAATATTAAGTTGATAACCTAATTGAGTGATTATTTTGTATATGCTACAATATTATATTATAAATAACAAATAAAAAGACAGAAATGTTCAGACTTTTTTAACACTTTTAAACAATTTTAACAAGTAATAATATTTTATTGTCTTTTGTTTTTTGTTTGTTTTTTTTTTAAAAAAAAAAAATATTTAGAATTTTATTAATAGTAACATTTCAAAAAACATTTTCTTTTAATAGTATTGGAAGTGGTGCCTATTTTCTTGATGAAAATAATATAAAAATTGAAGTTGGAATCAATAAAATTAAAGAAGAAAGTAACATTTATTATGCTATTTATTTTTTAAAAAATAATGAATATATAGATATTGATTCAAAAGTAAAATGTCAAGCTAATGATAAAATGTATAAAAAATTTGTTTATTATAAGAATAAGGTTGCTTATTTTAAAATCAAGAAGGAAAATATATTATTTAGTATTTTTTATAACAATATTGAAAAAATCAAATTTGTTGAAATAGAAAGGATGAAAATTATACTATTTATAAAAATACATTCAAGTATATTACTTAAAGTTCTTTAACATTTCTTCAATCATTTTTTTTGATGATGAAACTTTATATTTATTTATTTTAAAAATAAATTCACCATCTAATCCAAGTTTTTCAGATGCTTCTTTTATTTCTGACCCAACTAAAAAAAAATTTTCAAGTTTGATTTCATCTTGTTTAACAAAATAGTGGAATTTCATTTATGTTTTGTGCAGTCATATTTGTTTTTTTTTTGTTTTTTTTTTACCATTGCTCTCATTATTTATATATTTTTTATATAATAAAAAAAATGATAAAATTTATTTTTTAATCGATAATATTATATTATTAACATTATCAAATTAAAACTTCAACTAAAATAAAAATAAATAAAATTAATAAATTACTGAATAACTATTTCGATTACCAGTCTTCTTATCATATTCTAATTTGAATTAAATTGCTAATTGCTTTGCCTATTTGCTAGTTCTATTTTTTGTAATTATAAACTCTTTAGTTTTATATTTTGCATTTTCTCTATATGTAAATATTCAACTATTTTTTGATTTACAATAATAAACACCATTATACCCTACAGTATTTGAATTTCATAATTTTCTGTTTAATGCATTTTCTCTTTTAGTAGTTTCACGTAAATTACATTTTTGATTGTCACATCCTTCACAATTTATGTAATCGATCATTTTCCATTCAGGATGAATCAATCGATGAAGTTTTATAGTTTTTTCTTTATGTTTTATACAAATATAATATGTATTTTTATTTTTTTTTTTATGACAATAGAAAGTATAATTTTGTAAAAGATGAAAGTTCTTGATATCGATAAAGAACATGACATCTGGTCTCTGTGTCTTGACTTGATAGTACAGTTTATAATTGATCAAAACTGTATGATACTTGTTCAATTTCAACTTTGGTCTGTCTGAATTTGTGATCTTGATCCAGTTTATCACATGTTCAAAGCTTTTGAATTTCTCAGACCAGTTAGTCATTATAATTTAAATTTATTAATATAAAAAAAAAAAGAATTAGAAGTATTTATATATTATTTTTTTAAATAAAAAATTATGAGATTTTATAATTTTTAATTGATTCTAACAAGTTTTCACAAAGGTTATTTTCATGTTTTCTTCACTACATAAATTCTTTTAAATGCAATTCTAGTTTGTGTTTAGTCATATCTCTTTTTAATATATTTTGCTTTATGCATAACCAGGTTCCTTCTATATGATTAGTATGAATTCTTTTCAAAGCTAGGTTTTTATTTGGTTTTTTATGATTTATTCTTTTGTATTTAAATCCCATCTTTTCTAATCCTGTATATGATTTCCAAGTATCTGTATATATAGTTGAATTTGGTTTTACATGTGCTTTAATTAATCTCTGTAATATATTTTTATTATGATCTTTAACTATTTTAAAAAAGCATCTTCTCAACTTAGTTCTTTTAACAAATCCTAGAATCTAGTGATTTTCATGTGCTTTGAACTTAAATTCATCAATTTCTACAATTACTTTATCACCACCTATTTTTCCATCTTCTTTTACTAAACTTTTTGTAATAATATTTCTAAAAATTTTTATAAATCTAATTATTGTAAAAGTATCATGACAATGAATACAAATCATTAACTCTTTCTGATGATCACTTGTACCAAAATTCTCTGATAATAAACTGGCAATAACTAAATAATTTATT
>CAJVQA010007763.1:0-13534 GCA_910591915.1 Cetraspora pellucida | reverse complement strand
TCTATAATAACTTATAATATATATTATTTATATAATTATATAGTATAATTATATAATATATATATATATATTATATAATATAGGCTACATGTAGCCACGGCTATATGTAAATTTTTTCTTTTAAATTAATTAAAATTTTATTTAGTCTTATTTCTTATATACTATTATTGTCATCATTAAGAGTTTTTTCAATCTTATTTAATGCATGTTCAGCATCATCAAAAAGCTAAGCTTTAACATCTTGATACTTGTGCTAATAACTAAAAAAGTAGAATATTTAATTCTACTAAGATAAGTTGTAAATTCATTAAATGGTTTAAGTGTTTCTACTATTTCTTTTAATGACTTCTACTTATTTTCCTTAGGCATGAAGAGTTTTAACTTATTAGAATCTTTTTTAGTACTGTTATTAGTTTGCAAATGTAAAGTTGCAAAAAGCCATTTGATTGCTTTATATAGTATTAGAAGTTATTTTCATAACTTATAAGATGAGTTTTACTAAGTTTTATTATTATTGATAGTGTGTAAAATTTTTAGTTCTTTTTCTTTAGAAACTTTTAAACTCTTATTTTTTATTTCTATTTTAGACAAATTGTTAAAATTAAACAATTGAGTTGTTTCTATATTGATATTATTATGATAAAATAGTTCTATTTGTGCTTGATTAAGACATTAAGATTGTTTTGATGATTAGAAAAATTTGATAAGTTTATAGATTTATTTAGTATATAGTTTAATAGCTTTTAGGACTTGATTTACAGTGAGTTGAAATATATATACAAAACAAGAATAACATTCTATACTGTTTAAAAGCCTGATAGCTTTTTTTATATTTGCTCTATTGTCTGTTACTGCATAAAATATTTTTTTTCAGTTAACCATATTCACTTATTTTATTATATAAATAATGTTTTATTTTTTTATTTATTTAAGAATGTTCTATAGATTCAATAACTAATATTACATCATATATCTTAAAGTTTAAAGTTAGCCAATAAAGTGTTACTTCAATATATCTATTATTATTGCAAGATGTTCACAGGTCTGTAGTTACAAAGGCAGTTTTGCAGATATTAAAGATCAATTTCTTAAGTTTCAATACTTCTTTTTGATAGGCAACAATGAGGTCTGTTTTAATGTTTTTGTAAGTTAGTAATATGAATACTATATCAATGTAATTAATCATTTTTTGATAACTTTTTTTTCATAGACAATACTAAATAGTAAAGCATTAGTAACTAGCTATTTAGTTATAACTCTTTTTAATTTAGCTTGTTTTGATACATAATGTAGATTGCTTTTTTTACTATTTTATCAAGTTGCAACTAATGTTTTTTATTAGAATTTGCATAAGATTTCTCATCTAATGTCAAAATTTCATGCTTTAATAAGAGATATTGTTTTATATTTTCTGTTTTACCATTATGCTTTAGCTTGTTTAATATTTAAATTCTTTATCTTTTTTCAAAATAATTATTTTGCAAATGTTACATTTATTTATAATTTGAAAATAATCCCAAACATAAGACATTTTGGCTATTAAATTAATTAGTTTAGTAATATTTATTTTGACCTTTTTTGGATTAAGTTGATTTGCAAATTTTTTTGCATTTTTTCTTCTAACAGACATATCAAAAAGGTCACTATTTCTTAAATATTATTATATTTATTATAAATATATTTATTATAGGAATATTCATCAGAAATGTATTTACTATCACTATTTATAATTAGGCATGAATTATAAAACTGTTGACTAGATTTTTTTCTTGTTTTATATTTATATAAAAGTAAAATATAATTACTAATATATAGTTATTATTGTTATTTTTTAGTTTGAATTCAAGTTATATTATAATAATCAATATAAGCAAATTAACAATATAATAAGAAGAAATATTATAAGGTTTTAAAATTAATAGAAGTTATTGCAAACATGTATATAATTTGATCTAGTTTAACTCAGAATATCAAAGAATTGCTTAACTTAAAAACTAATATAGAATTAATTTGATCAAAACAAGAAAACATTCTTTATATACATAATTTTGATTATACAATATTTAGCCATTAAATATTTAAAGCTTTAAGCTTTCATATACAATAACAAAGCTTTAAATTTATAATAGCAAGTATTTTTATTTCTATTTTTTTAATTTGCAATTGGTCTAATTATGTTAGTTATTAAATCCAAAGAGGCTCTTTAAGATTATCATTTTAGTATAACTTTTAAGATTATATTAATAAGTTCTTTCTTATTATTTTTTTTTTTTATAAAAATTTTTAACAATATTTTTTATTTTTTTAATCTATTATATAATTTTTTTATCAATTATTTTGTGATTTTATATATATTAATTTATATATTGCTATTATTTTGCAATTAAAAATAGATATTCTGTATAATTATTTATTTTTGAATAAGGTTTTAACATATTAATTTGTATTATTTTCTTTTTTGTTATTCATTTTCTTTATATGTAATCCAGATTCATTCAGATTATTATACTAATTCAATTTTAATTAATTACACTGCTATATGCTAAATATTTGCAAAATTCAAAAATAAATTAATTTTCTTTTAAATTTAAGTGTCTATTATATATATACAGAATTGGCTTAAAACAATTATAGTAGGTAATTTGCTATTGTTAACCTAGCAGCAAAATTATTAACTTAAGAAAGAAATAAATGTAACAAAACCAATTAACAAGCAAACTATTCTAAGTATAATGCAATAGTATTTTTATTTTATATATATAAAATATAATATAACATATTTAAAAACATTTAACTTTGGGGGTGTGGCGACCTAGTGAAGTGATCAAGTTGTCAACCCTTCAAGTGGTAAGTTGGATGTTCAAATCCCATTGATGGCGAAAATTTGGATAATCACCTATGTAATATTTGTATTACGGCAACTGTTACTAATAATTGGGTTAGAATACCTGTAATGGCAGTCACACTAGCATGACTGGCAGGTTATGGGACATCTGTGCAATGTTGAAGTTACACAGAGGAATGCAAACTGACAAATCAGGCGGTGCAAACACTAGATAAGTCCTTGTGGCCATATAAATCTATTGAAATTGGGTAACAAGAAGTCCATTTGGAAAGACCTGAGTAGAGAGGTAGCTGGATCTTCGAAGGCCCTACTGTAAAGGCTAATCTGGTGAAATGGATATCCAGGTCTAGTATCTGGTCCTAGTAGCCAGACGGGCAAGAGCCTTCGGGTTGGGAGTCTCGAAGATACCACTAACCAGGCTGCCAGAACGAACCAGAAGAAAAGGATATCGGGCTGACCTGATATACCAATGGACTGGTCGTAGTCCTACACGAGTTATCTGGATTGGGAGTCTGGTAAAAGGGCAGGGGAAAAGGCAGGGGTATACTAAAGTACCAGGATTATGCTGTGAAGTAGATGCTGGGGTTTAAGTAAACTCTACAAGGGCATAGCAGTTTAATGGTTAGCCCTGATCACAAGTGTTGGTTCTGCCATAGCGATACCTAGGTCAGCTGTAAAAATGAGTACAGAAGGCTCTGGAGGGTTTACCTCGAGGATAAATTAGTTCTAAGGTTGAGGATGATAATCTGGTACATCTAAGATGACCAGTGATGTTAACACAGGTTACAGGTTCAGAGGGTTTAAAGTGGAATACCCAAGCAGGGGTGTTAGGTATGGCAATTAATAGGGAACCTTCGAGTGGACTCCTTAAATAGGTAATATAGAAAAGTTACACATATAGCCAATTGTATACTCTTCTGTAGTGGTTCATTGAATCACAATATCGATAAGTGATTAATAAAAGTCAAAAGACCAAAGAGGTCACCTTAATACCAAAAAAAAAAACATTTAACTTTTTTTTTTAAAAACAAAAACTAGGCATACAGGTTACTTGGACTGGAAATCCAAAAAGATAAAACTGTTTTTAGTCTAATTGGATTTGTATAAATAAAAGAACCAGAAACCTTGATAATGCTTTAAAATGCTATCACCTATGCATTTTTTTAAATTATATTGATAATGTTTAATCTAACTATTATGAGAAGCAATAAATATAATTGTTATTAAAATTAGAGATGTCTAAATATGTTTAAACAAATCAATTCATAAGATAATATTTTTAATAATTATATTATCTTTAAAAAATTTTTATTAAACTTGCTAATTTACTTTTTTAAAAAAATATAGCAGTATTGTAATTATAATCATAATTTGATATTATGCTATTAATAGCAAGTTTGATAATATACAAACTTTAAGCTAAATATAAAAAACTATTATTAGTAAAGCTGTAAATATTTTTTGACAGAATTCTTATTTTTATTTGTATTTAGAGCTTAGATAAAATTCATATACTAAAGCTATGAAATTTTAGTTAAAACCTAACATAATTATAAAATAATCAAGGTTAATGTTGTTATTAATATTCAAAATAGGCCAGTTCAAAAAGTTTAATAGGCTTTTTTAAAAAATTAATTTTGATTATTTTTCATAATATTGGCTATATAATAAATTATTATATAACCAGTATTATAAAAAATGGCCAAAATTAATTTTTTTAAAAAAGCTCATTGGGCTTTTTGAGCTGGCCTATTTTGAACCCTAGTTGTTACTAACCTTAAGTTTAATACTTTTGTTTAATTCTAGCCTTAAGTTCATTTAGCCTTAGTTCTAATTTAAACCCAAGTTTATATGTTCAAATAACAATACTGGATTCTATAGATTTTAAGAATTTTATTAATTTATAAAGCAATATAAACATAAACAATCAAAATATAAAAACATTCTATATCTTCAAAATTTCTTCAATTGTCATTACAAAAATCATGTAAGCATAAGTGCTAAAAGTTAAAAATTTAAAAAATACTTTTCTGCTTACAGGTATATATAAGAAAATATAATAGCTATATTATTAAAAATAACTTATTTATAATTATAACCTTGCAAGCTTGGTAGTTCAAATGCTTGAAATTATTAGTATATATAATATTTGTAAATTAAGATATTGCATATATTCATATAATAGCATAGATTTATTACTATTATATACTGAGTGTTTAATAAGTCCTTAGTAAAACCTTTTTTATATTTCTGATAGTATTAAATAAAAAAAATTTTTTTAATTACTAAATAAATTACTATACTATATAAAAAAAGTAATAATTAGTAATAATATAATCTTTTTTATTTAATACTATCAAAGATATAAAAAAGATCCTGTTTAGGAACTTATCAAACATTTGGTATATCTATATACTGCATACATATGCTACCAAAAGAAAAAGTATCATTAAGTTTTAATTATATTTTGTACTAGATATAATCTATCTAATTTATTAAAAATTAGATTTAATACAAAATATAATTAAAACTCTGTAGTATCTTTTTTCTTGACTAAATACTCCATTGGCTTATAGGTGGCTTATAGGTAACTGCAGGTTTGTTTACAGGTATATCTGCAGATCAACCTATTCAAGTCTATCTAAATAGACATAATTATAACCTAAATACCCAATCTACCTAGGTATATTTAGGTTAGTTCCACCTGGGTTCAATTACTAACTTGGCTTTATATTAACAACAATTAAAAATCTTCAACTTTATTTATAACTTTTACTTTTCTATTTTAGAAATCTTTTATATTAAAATTTTCTTAAATAAACTACCTGTTCCTTATATTTTTTACAAATATTACTCTTTCACTCTTTTCTATTATCAATACAATTAACTAATTTTCACTATACTAGATTATTTGTTTTTTTTACTTAAATAATTTATTACTTAGTTTTTAATTTTCTTAATTATATCTTAAATACAACTGCTCTTAATATGCATATTAATTTTGTTTCTGATCTGTATAAAAAATTTTTTACATTTAACAGTTTCAAATTGTATAACTTTTTATACTTATTATTTCTTATTTCTACTTTATTTGGTTTAGTTTTACTAATCTTATTTTTACTATATATTTATAACACTTTTATTTCTTATCATATTACTATTTTTTTTTGCAAGAGAGTCTACTTTATTATTTTACTTATTTTTATTATAACTTTTAATTTTAAATATTTTATCTTAAATGTAAGTCTTATAGCTTAATGATTAAGCTCCTATATCTTCATAGTCAAGGTTAACAGTTCAAGTTTGGCTAGAGGCAAAAATCAAAAGATTTTAGTCTCTGTAACCTATAAGAAGTCTGTAATTGAACATCAAATCCTGTGGTTAAGTCCAAGTGCAGTATATAACAGAAAAAGAAATTCTTGAAAGAAAACTGACTTTGCAGAGTATAGAAACTATGTATGCCAATAGCATTACAGAAAGTTTCATTACAAAAAGAATTGCATATATAAGTCTTCTAGAGATAGAGTAGTACTAACTTCTCTGCATCTAACTTGTGAAGTATTTGATTAAAAGGATGATACCAAGGTAATATGAACTAGAGTAATAAAAGAAATGATGCATATATAGAAGGTTTGTAACAAAGGATTAGCTTTGTTAAGATTGAAAGCATCTCTGCTACTGTAGAACAACTAAGAATAAAAAGTAGTTATCTGCATAGAGAATTTGTAATCTGTTCTGTATGTCTAAAAGTTTCAAACCAAAACTCTAATTACATCTATATGAAAGCCTATAGTGAAACAAGTAAAACATACCAATATAAATGCTATACAAATCAAGATTGAGATATCTAAATTAGAAGTTGAAACCTACTTAAACATGATGTAAACACTTTAGTCTAAATTTAGATTCAGGCTAGAATGTTCTTAAAAAGGCAAGAGGATTGCTTATAACTAAAAACAAAATAAAAGAAATTCTGCAATACTGAGTAATAGTAGTAGAAACATTAGTTAATAGCTAGAAGAGAATGTGTACTTATTTTTGAAATAAAGTTCTATTTATACTATAAAAAGAAGTACTTAAGAAGCAGGTTAGATGCACAATCTGTTGAAAATGATGCTAAGACCAAGAAGGGTTGCAAACTAGCAGCAGTAATAGAAACCTAGCTTAAGATATATGCTACTTGTATTTGAATTAGAAAGTTAGCAGTGGCAACAAGAACCTGGCTTAAGTTACATGCTAAAAAGGCATTCTTTAAATAAACCAAAGATAGTAGCTCAAAAAGAGCAAATAATTTGATAAACCAATTTGAGTGTTATTAAAAATAGGTTATAAGACATAAAAGAAATATGCAGATTATCTAATATAATTAGTAATAAAACAAAAATCTAGATTAGGTATGAGTAGGACACAATACAAAACTCTGATAGATTTAGATTACAGATAAATATATTTGAGTCCTATATCTGAATAGAAATATAGTAATAAATGATGTATAAATAGAATTGTACTAACTATAACAAATATACTAATAAAGACTAAAGGGCATGACCTTACCTTAATACCAAAAAAAATTTTTTATCTTAGTGTTCTTACTCTTGATAAAGCCTACAATGTTCATTATCTATATCACATTTTTTCTCTTTAGAATTCTTTCATCTTCTATATTTTGAATTGCTTTATTAATATTTTTTAATGCTGCAATACTATCTATATATATTTTTATATTTTTTTTTCTAAAACTGTTAAGATTACTGTCTATATTGCTACTAATTCTGTTATTATTGCTAAAGGCCATCTCTTAAGTTTCAATGCAGTTTTCTCCTCTGACCAATTTTTTTTATTTCCTACTTATACTTAACTAATACTCATTTTTTTTGTATTGTTTTCTTTTTTTTTTTCTGTATAATGCTTTATTAGTATAAAAGATATTTTTTTTTTTGTTTTTCTTTTTGTTTTATATTAAATTTTCTATTAAATAATTTGTAATTGTGCTATTTAATTTTTGTTTTTCACTGGTTTGCAAATTAACTCTTTTTAATAATCTTAATTTTGCAAAAATAAAAAAAAATACATCAAAGTTTACTCAAAAATTACTCTAAAAAACAGATTTTTTGCTACTAAAGAAAAAGAAAAAAAACTCAGAAACAACATAAGTTTATTAGAACAACTTTTTAAAGAAGCTACTTATCAAAAATATCAAAAGGTTTTTTAAAAATTTTTGAAAAATTTTTAGAAAAATTAAAAACTAGCTGTGATTCTAAAAAGTTGATTGCTCAATACATAAACAAATTATAAAGTAAATAATTACATAAGTTAAAGTAAATAAACAGGTAAACAGAGCAACACTTATTTAAACACTCAACTAATACAGAATGTAACTATCTAAATAAGACACTGCAAGCAAGAGCATACATAATTATTAGATTAGTAATTAGTTTAGAAGGTTTAAAAATAAAGCTAGATTTAAGTTAAGCAAATAACTAATAACAAAAATAGCAATAACAGAAATTAAAGATTTGTATAATCTAAAATAAAAAACAATAGCAAAAAAGCATGCATGTTTAAACAAGTAAAAAAAACATTACAAAAATAGATATAAATATAGTAAACTTTTTAGATGCAAGCAATCTAGTATAGGTATATATTATAAAAGTTTTAGTAGACAACATAGAGAAGTATGCAGAAATATTACTAAGAAAAAAATTACAACAATGAAGAAAAAGGTTTTAATTAAACAAGAGAGAAAAGAAAACAAAAATAGCATACAAGATATAATATATATTAGTAAAGAAAAAGTACAAAATATAGAGACAAGAATAGAACTTGAACTACCAATATTACAACTAGTAAGTCATGAAACTTGTATAAAAAAAAAGAAGATAATAGCAGAAAAAGAAATTAATAATTCAAATAAGAAAAAGAAAAAAAAGTCAAACAACAAAGTAGCAAAAAGTGAATTTTAGCAAAACAAAGACAAAATGAAGCTAGAAGCATTAGTAATACAGTTAATAATTCAAGAAAGCAGCCTTAAACAAAGGCATTAGAAGAAGAAATAGAAATAGTAAATAAGAAAAGAGATAATAGAGCTAATAAACAAGCAGAGGTCTTTTTAAATAAAACAGAAAAAAAAATGCTTGAAAATTCAGATAAAGCAAATATTGAAGATAAAGTAGTACTGTTAATAACAGAATGTAGTAGATATAATTTAGAAACAGAAGAGTTAAAAAGACTAATGCTTCTAAGACACAACAATAGAACAAAAAAATGTATATAGTAGAGAAAAGAAAGAATTCAGAAAACAGATTTCATGAAGACATTCATGCATTAAGATAGGCATCTAAAGATATAAGTGACTCTATATGGTCTACTAAAAACAGATTAAAAAAACCTAAAACAAAAGAAGATGCTAAAGCAAGAACCAAACAAAATAAACAATCAGAAGAAAAAAATAATTTAACAATAATGTTAATAATTTGAGACTTGCCAAATGATGCAAAATATGAAGAAGTTATATGTTGTCTAAGTTTCTATAAAAAAACAAGAATACTTGAATGAAGAACTCTAAAAAAGACAAAAGCTGCATTAATACAAATTACAGGTTGAAATTAGCAAAAACTAAACCCTTTAGCATTAAGCTAGTCAGTATATTTTGAAAAAGAATTAATGTGTAGAATTACACTAGGAAAATTTGATTCTAAAATACTCAAAAAAAAAGAAAACACAAGACAGTATTACAAGATATTTCAAAATTAACATTAGAGTCAATCTTGTTAAAACAACTAAGACCTTTAGAAGTCAAGGCATTATTTATACTGAACAATAGTAATGATAATAAAAGAAGTATAGTCTTTGCATACTTTGAATCTAAAGAAAATTGCCAAAAGCAAAAAAAAAAAGTGTTTTTTATTATTATAACAAGTTGTCTTGATATGAAGAAAAACAAGTATTAAAAAAAAAAAGTAGAATCAAATAAACCAAACCAAGAAAATACAGAAGAGTATTATAATAAAAAACAAAAAAAAAGACTAAGTTTTTTTAAGATATCTATAATTTTGAAAATGAGAAGCCAAAGACAATTAAATCTAAAGTAAATAAAAGAAAAAAAAGAAAACAAAAAAAAAAGAACAAGAAGCAGTACAGAGCAAAAAAAAGAAATATTAATTATGCAATAAATTAAAGAGTATCAAAATATATTGCAAGAAATATTAAAAAAGCTTAACAGTTTAGACAGTAGACAGGTAAATTCTGCTTATAGCTCCTGGAAAGCACCCTAGTTGAATCAAAGAACTAGAATACAGAGAGAATAAATGTTTTAGAAATATTAGAAAATAGTAAAATGTTCTTTCTGATTAAAAATTAATATACAAAGAAACATTACTAATAGAGTTGATTAGAAAAAGCAATTTGGAATTAAACATTGCATATTATAATATTAATAGAATAAAAAGTAACAATCACAAAATAGAATTAATATATGAATAGATTTTGGACAATAAAATTAATATACTAGTTCTGGCAGAAACAAATATTAGCAAAAAAAGAAGGTTTTTTATCTCAAAAAATTTGAACAAATATAGAAGTTTTTAGTCAGATTCAAATGCATCAAAAAAGAAAGATTTAGAAATTAGAATACTAGTAGAAAAAAAATAAAAAAAACATCTTAGGCAAATAGACAGAGTTAATAAATATATGATAATAGCAAACTTTATATTTAAGCAACTGAAACTCATAGTTATAATAATATACATACCACCTAACAACAAAGAAGAACAAAAAAGAATCCAAAAAGCAATCATAGAAAGATATATTAAAAAAACTTATCAAATACAAATAGTAATTATGAGTGACTTAAGCTGCATTGTTAATCTAGGTTTAGCATTTTAAAATACAGTTCTTTTAAAAAAAAACTGATCCTAAAATAGCTAATTGGTTAGGATTTCAAAAATCTTTTTAGAATAAAAAATCCAAAAAGTAAGAAATTTTTATGAACAAATAGAAAATTAGCACAAGAATTAACCAAATCTGAATAACAAAAAAGCTTGAAAATGAGCTTATCGATGCAAAGATTTAAGATATGTCTAACTGTATAAATAGTAACTATGATGTAGTAGTTGCAAGTTTAGAATTAAATCACATAACTGCATAGTACAGAGTGTCAAAATTCAAGAAGTTAGACAATATTAAACAATTTTCTTATATGAAAAAGCAGCAAAAGAAGATTAGAAAAAATATAGAGAAGAGTTAAACAGAATACTTAAAAATAAAAGCCTATACAAAAAATAGAAAAAAGTAGGTTAGAACATACAGAAAAGTCTAAAGAAAACTTGGATAAAATATAAGAAGTTATAAGTAAAAGTATATTAGAAGTAGCAAGAAAAACAATACTGAAAAAAAAGTTCTAAATACTACTAAGAACAAAAAAAACAATAAAGCAAAAAAATCTGAGCTGACTAAAGCATTATTACAGCTAGAAAGATGAATTAGCTTAGAAAAAAAAATGTCAAACTAGGTTTGATCTTAGAAAATATAGAAAACTTCAATATTATAGCAAAATATATAAACAAGAAACATAAAACTAGTATAGAAAAAATTTCAAAAATATGAACAGAAAAATAATTTCTGATATATGTAACTAGTAGAAGATTTTGTATAAAAAAAAGCAAAAAAGATAAAAAAACAAAGATTAAAAAAAATAGAGCAAAACATTAAAAAAAGATATCAAATGATCAATAACAAGCAAAAAAGAATGTTAATGAGTCTATTGAACAAACTATTAAATAAAATATAGACAGACTTGTTGAGCTTGAAAACTTGAATAGAAAGCTAATAACAAACTTACAAGAGGTGCTTAAAAAGACCAAAAAGCATTTTCAACAACAATTTAGAATATGAATCTTTTAAAACTATAAGATTAGAAACAGATAAGATAAAATATACTAGCCAAAAGAAAAAATTAATAAAAGTTAGTATGAACAGCTAAATCAAGACATTACAGAAAAAAAATAGCTAGAAATGTTATTAGAACTTAAAAATAATATAGCTTTAGATGTATTAGGAATCACCTACATGTTAATCAAAGTAGCTAGAAATCAAAACCAAAAAATCTTTAGAAGGCTAACAGAAATATGCATCAAAACAAGGTTAATACCCAAAAAATAAAAGATATTACAAATTTACTCAATACTAAAAGACTTAGATTGGCAATATAATCTGAACAATATAAGACTGATAGCTTTACTAGAAACTTTGCAAAAATGTTCAACTAAAATATTTACTAAAAAATTGATGCAAATATTTTATAAGAAAAATATATTAAAAGAACTAAACTTTGCAGAATTGCTAGTTAGGTTAACAGAAGAGTTAGTACAAATTATTAATGCAATAATGAAAGATGCAAAAGATAACAAAAAAGAACTTTGGCTAGTATTACAAGATATGAAAAAGGCCTTTGATCAGTATTATTAGTAGCATTAGATTTGGTACTTAAAACACTTAAAATACTAAAAATAGCAAGTACTTTCATTTTAAACTTGTTTGAAAATTGACAATCAAAAATCATTACAGACTTAGAAACAACAAAAGCCTTTGAAATTAAAAATAATATCAAACAAAATGAAGTAATTTTACCTTTAAGGGTAGGAGGCATGTAGATTATTTTTATATAGTTATATATAGTATATTAAAATTTTCATCTAAAATTAATATATGCTACTAATAAAACTTTTTTATTTTTAATTAATCAATAAAACAATTTTATAATATTATAAATAAATTTATTTATATATTATAATAAAATTTTAAAGTATTGTATTATTTTAAAAAAATATATTTGTATATATAATAAAGTTACTTAGATGGCTTAAAATTTTCTTAACTAGTACAAAAATGAAAAATTTGATTAGTTAATTTATATAAACCTATTAGTTAATTTTATTTTATAATTTTATATCCTAATCTTTAAAAATTTATATCATAATGAGTTTTTAACTTATTTTAATAATTTTACTATTATTAAAATCATAAAGCTCTACTCTACAACTTTTACTTAATAATTAAAATTAGTTTACTTAATATAATTTTTTATAAAATTAAATATAAAAAAAAATTACTATTAGGTTTATATATAATTTTAAAATACTGCCCTTACTCTTAATATGGAGAATATTTTATAACCTATTATTAGAAAGAATCCAAAGTGATCCAAGTTTAGACTATACATTGTGCACTTCATACAATAATAGCATAGAGTTTATGATGCAAAAGAAAAAAAAATAATAACAAGCTATAGTAGTATATACAGACAATACAATATAGATTGCATCAAATAAAAGACAAATAAAAAAATTATTGAAATAGTAAAAGATTTCTTTAACTTAAATGATATATAAATTAATGGAAAAAAACCAAACTTATTATGATGAACATCAAAAAAGAAAAGAAAAATAGACTAATTTTTTTTGGCAAAGAGTAGATCCAGAAGAAAAATGAAAATAAAATTATATGATTTTTAGAAATCTGGCTAAATTGCAAACTTAAAGAATCAATAATAAAATTAAGAGCTAAAGAAATAGTATAAATATTTGTAAAGAGCCTAAATTTAAAAAAGCTAATGGGGGTGTGGCGACCTAGTGAAGTGGTCAGGTTGTCAACCCCCAAGTGGCAGGTCTAGAGTTCAAATCCCATGGACGA
>CAJVQA010007762.1:0-13535 GCA_910591915.1 Cetraspora pellucida | reverse complement strand
ATCAAGGAAATATTTGATTTGATCAAATTCAAATCGATCCAATATTTGATTTGATTTGATTTTGAGGAACCCTACATATAACTTCCTTGTGTAATGTAAAAGTACCAAATTAAGTTCCTGGTCATAACTATATGGAAGTCTATGACAAACAAGACTAGGATCAACCAACTAATATGAGATAGGATCTGCAAGGTAGTATGGCATCATTGAGGTCAGTGTAACTCCCTGAGACATAACCAGAATTGTCCTGCAGATATTATTGAATAAGCTGGAAGCTTGCTATATATGATAGAATGATATCATTAGGGTCAAAGAAACTCTCTAGGTATAACCAGAATTGTTCTGTTTGTAAGCACAACAAGTCTCAGTCCTCATCATAAAAGAGAGCACCATGTTGGAGGTTAAATGCAACATCAAGTTATTGTATAATGTTAAGACCTAGAGCATCTGCAGAAACAGTAGCAACAGACTTGACTTGAGATATGAATTAGTCAAAAGACCAATAGTGGCAGCAAATCTGGCTTGAGATATGGGTTCTTTGCAGATCCTAGATCATTGTCAGAACATCTTAGGGGAATTAATAACAGGCATACCAAAGATAAGAAGATTATAAGGATCTAACATATCTGAGTAGAACCAATTTGAGAGTAATACAGTAACAAAAAAGCAAGAAATGTGGGAAACAAGATAATACTAGATATAATTAAATTAAAAGGCAGAAGAAACAAAATTAGATAAAACATGTGAGTAGAACATATGGGTATGATTTACAGAAGACAGTACCCCTGGCATTTGGGATACTATATTAAGTTTGGTAGGTATCCTTGTCTGTGTAGCAGCTTAATGGTATGCTCTGACCACAAGTAGTTGTTAAGATAACTGCATGCAGGCATGCAGTGAATATGCATTTAGGTGTCATATGAGTAATCAGATGAAGTCAATAGTGTAAAATTAGATAGTATATAGTACTAGTAATAACTGATCCTAAAAATATAACTGTAAAATTTGTACTATATCAAATTAAAGCTAATAAACCAACTGGCATTGTCACCAAAGTTCAAAAAAAAAAATATATATATAGTATAATTAGTATAATTAATATATATAATATAATTAAAAGATTTAGCATAATTAGTAACTTTAGTATAATTAGTAGATTTAGTATAATTAGTTAATTTAGTATATATATAGTATAGTTAGAATAATTAGAAAAATAAAGACTATTCAAAGTTTGAAAGATTTTTGTTTTATATTACATCTGATTTAGCCAATCAAAATCTGTAATTTGTGTATACACAAACAGACATTAGGTGCTTTATGTCTTAACAATAATGTTTTTCAAACAATTAGTATATATAGCATATTTAATATATATAGTATATATAATATATTAAAAAAAGTATATAAGTAATATGTTCTAAATATAAAAAATCAAGTCTTGTAATACAATTAATTAGGTGTGGATCCCATAGTTTAGTGGTTAAGCTCCCATATTCTCTACAGTTAAGGTCAATAGTTCAAGTCTGACTAGAGGCAAAATTGAAAGATTTTAGCTTCTGTAAACTAATAAGAAGCTTGTAATTGAATGCGAAACCCTGTAGTTAAGTCCAAGTGCAGTACAGTAATAGAAATTGGAATTTCTAGACAGAGATCCAATCATGAAGTACAGGCACTATGTGTAATAAGTGGTTGTTACAGAAGGTTATGGTTATGAAAAGATTGCACATGTAAGTCCTTTAGGCTAAGGCAACACTAACATCCTTATACCTCCTAATATAGGCAGTACTAACATCCTTGCATCCAACTTGTAGAGTACTTGCTTAGAAAGATAATCAACAGATTGTGCAAATAAGTCTTAATTAGGATTTAAAAAGAAAATTTGATTAAGAGAAAATTCTAAAAGTAACCATAACTGGAATGATAAGAAAAGCAGTGAACACAAGGACAGGCTGTGATAAAGAATTGGTCTAACCAAAAATTGAAAGCACCTCTGACATAGCCAAATAATCTAATTATAAAAGAAAAAAATCTTGGAGGTTGGCATATAACTTTCTTGTGCAATGTAAAAGTACCAAATCAGGTTTCTAGTTATACCTATGATGAATAAAACTGGAATCAACCAATCAATGTAAGATAAGATTTGCAAGGTAATATAGCATTACTGGGTTGGTGTAACTTCCTAGAACATAATCAGAATTGTCCTGCAGGTATTATCAAATAAGCTGGGAGCTTGCAATATATGGTAGTATAGTATCACTAGGGTCAGAGGAACTCTTTAGGTATAACCAGAATTGTTCTGTTTGTAAGCACAACAAGTCTTAGTCTTCACCATAGAAGAGAGCACCATGTTGAAGATTAAATGCAGCATCAAGTTACTGTATGACATTAAGACCTGAGGCATCTGCAGGAATGGCAGCAGCAGACCTGACTTAAAATACGGATTGGTCAAAAAGACCAATGGCAGTAGCAGATCTGGCTTAAAATATGGGTTCTTTGCAGATCCTAGACCATTGTCAAAACACCTTAGAGGAATCAATAACAGGCATACCAAAGATAGGAAAATTATAAGGATTAAATATACTCGAGTAGAACCAATTTGGGAATAGTATAGTAACAAAAAGATAAGAAATATGAGAAACAAGATAATATTAGATATAGTTAGATTAAGAGGCAAAAAAAACAAGACCAGGTAAAACATATGAGTGGAATATATAAATATGATTTACAGAAGACAGTACTTCTGGCATTTGGAATACTGTATTAAGTTCGGTAGGTATCCTTGTCTGTGTAGTAGTTTAATAGTATGCTCTGACTGCAGATGGTTGTTAAGATAACTGCATGCAGGCATGCAGTAGACATGCACTTAGGTGCTATATGGGTACCTGGGTGAAGTTAATAGTGTAAAATTAGATAGTATATAGTACTAGTAATAATTGATCCTAAAATGTAACTATAAATTTGTACTATATCAAAATTAAAGCTAATAAACCAACTGGCATTGTTACCAAAGTTCAAAAAAAAATATATATAATTAATAAAGCATATTTATTCTTAATACTCATCTAAATCCAATGCCTAACCTGTTTGATGTTACCTAAGAGACTTTTATTTACCCTATGAATAGAGAATTTTACAGTCTATATTTTTTGTATTACAATATTAGGTTTGACTTTTATTTTTTTTGTATTATTATTCAAATTAGTGTATATTTTAAAGTTATTATTTACTAATAATATTTAGAAAACTTTTGTTAATTTATTTACCAACTTTATAGACTTTAATAGAGCTATATTCTTAATAGTTTATCTAAACTTTAGCATCTACTTAATAGTATATTTTTAGCATTTTAGTCTATCTCTGCATTTGTTCTTAAACTTTAAATTCAAATAGTCTAATATAATATACCTAGATGTTTTTTTCTTTGACAAATCTGATAATCTGATTAATGCATATATTTTTCTTATATGCTTGTTGTCTAGTTTCTTAATATTAGTATTTGTTTTTTAGATCTAGCCTTTATAATAATACTGTTAAAGATTCATGCTACTTTTTTGTTCATGTTTTTCCAAATAGCCTTTTTGTTTCTTAGTTTTTATAAATTTATATAACTACAAAAACTTATCTAAATTTATATTATTTAATACTAGTTTGCATTCTTCTATATAACTAATTATACAGATGTTTTATATCTGTTAGTCATAATACAAATAAAAATTTAAATTTTTACTATTTGTAGATTTTAAACTTATAATCAGCTATTTAAAGAAGTAACAACTTATTTATTTTACTAAGTTACTATATATATTTTTTTATATTTTTAAGCAATAGTATTATAATAACAAAAATTATAAATTTAATTAATTAAAATTACAAATTGGAGTGTAGCAACTTAGTGAAGTAAATAAGTTGTCAACCTTTCAAGTGGTAGGTTAGAAGTTCAAAACTTATTGATAGTGAAAATTTAAAAAACCACTTATGTTATATTAGTATTACAGAAAGTAAATAGTATTATAGCATTCTGTTGATCAGTTGAAATCAGATATCTGTAATATAGTCATACTAGCATAACTGACAGGTCATAAGGCATTTGCATAATATTAAAGTTACACAGAGAAATGCAAACCAGCATCAAGTGATGCAAATCGGCATCAAGTAATGCAAACTAGCATTGAGTGATGCAAACCCAAGATAAGTCCTTGTAGCTATGTAAATCTGTGAACTAGAAAAACTGATGTCTACTTGAGAAGACCTAAGTAGAGAGGTAGCACAGATCTTTGATAGTACTATTGTAAAGGCTAGACCTAAAAAACAGATACTAATATGAAAGAAATTAAATGAGCAAGAACCTTAAATAAGAAATATCACCAACCAGATCATCAGAAGTCTCAAATCAGAGAAAAAAACCTTGAAGACAGATCCTGAAGTACTAAAAACAAGTTATAGTCTACCTATTAGAAAAATATTCAGCTCTTCAAGGTAATCATTTTGATATATATTTTATTACAAACAGACTGAAACTCATTAAAATATATAAAAAAAAGGCAAAACCTAAAACTTGTTTTTGTAGATTTTTTCATTAGCAATTTAGGAAAACCTATTGGGTTGCCTTGAAAAATTCACTTTTCTGAAATCTATTAAAATTTTCTAAACATTCAGTTTGCTTCTACAATAGTCCTACATCTTTCAGAACTTCTTTAAACAACTTGCAAGCTCATATAATTAAAAAATTTTCTTTACAAACTAGTAAAATAAAATAGTTCATACTACTTTAAGCTTATAATTATAATACAGTTACCTTAATTTATCCAATATATCTACTTTAAGCACTGTAGCACCTGACATACTAGATCTTGATTACTTTTTCAAAAATTATTCTGGTTCCTATAGTATTGCAATTTATGAAAAAGAATCAAAAAATGTTAGAGCTATTTCTAACAAATATAAGTCTACTAAATGTGTTACTATGGAATTAAGAACTCATTCAACTACATATTTCTTTTCAGTTTCTTCAGTAACTGCAACTATTAAGTATATATATAAATTATTCCATATTCAATTCATCTCAGAAAACAACAAAATATATGAAATTACTAATACAATTGAATTAATAACAACTAACTCAAAAGCTAAAAAACTTTAACAAGCACTTTACAAATTAACATCTAATGTTTTACTATCTTCATCATCAACTACTTATACATACACTTGTCCCAAATGTCAAATTTTAATTAACTGCAAAGTTACTAACAACAACTACAAATTACAAAATAAAACTATGTTTTACAAAAATAAAGCATATCACAATAACTGTCTTGTCAAAATCTATAATCAAACCAAATTAACCAATCAACTCAAATCTCAACCTATCATTAACCCTGAACAAGGTTCCTCTTTATAACACAAGCTTCTAGTTCAACAACTAACCCAATCCTTAAATAATAATTATTTAAATAAACCTACTACTCCCAAGTTTACACTTCTTCAAATAATTTCTACAAAAACAACTAATACCAATAATAACATGGATATTGACAACTCTATTCTATTAAACAACAGCAACTTCAATACATCAACTAGCAATTCACAATAACAACAACCCTTATATCAAATCTTATCATTATAATAAAAACAACAGCTTAACCAAAAACTATCTTAACAACCCCAACCATCTTAGTCTTATAGTTAAGTAACAAAACCCAAGCTTAATCTATCATATAACTTTATAGCAAACTTTTCAGTTACAGATGAAATGCAGAATCATACTAAACTATAAACAGAGTTATCCCATAAACTTTCAACTTTCTTAAAGAACATCTTCATAATTTTTATTCAGGAAAAACTATCAAAGAAGCATCTGACAACCAATATATATTTAAAGCAAGCTTCTATTTATTAATTAGACAAATGGCTGATGCTAGACTACAATTTCTTATGGATTTAATTTAATAATACAATGCAGACAATGACAAATCTGCTACAATTCCATTTAATATTCTTGAAAAAATACTAAAAAAACTCATTTTTACATTTATAACAGTCTTCTTTATCAAACTGAATTATTCAGAAATTTTTGCTTCACCTGTTACCATTCCACTGATTCAAACTTATAATTGTTTACAATTATGTATTAACCTTGACTGACTCCATTTATATCTTTCAGACAACTATCAAGCAATTAATTACATCAAATTTGCAGAAGATATTAAACTTATACTAAAAGATAATATTATATCTGAGGTTATTGAAGTTGATAAGCAATATCAATTTTTCTTTATCAAAATGGATAACTGATTTAATATCAAACTTAATTTCAACTTTCCCAAAACTTTATTTCTTGAAAAATACAATATACTATCTCTAAAAAATTCATTCAACCATTTTAATAAATGGTTTGAAAAAATCTTTCCTATATACAGCTACCAATTCTTTAATACTATTAACAAAAACAAAATTTCTAACTATCTTAAATATAAATTTAGACAACATTTCATTACTCATCTTAAAAAGCTCCTATCTTGTTTAAGAAACTAACTAGCCTTAATTAAAGACATAATGAAACCTTCAAATATGCTAATTATCATATACTAACTTGCACTGATCCTAAGTGCTTTTATCTTTAGCCAATTACAACTAAAGATAAAAAAAAAGAACCTGATAATAAAAAGAAATCTAACAATGTTCAAAAAACAAATCTCAAACCACAACTAGTATATAACTCAACAAAACTCATTAGAAACATATTTGATACATTATATGATACTTATCCAAAGGAAATTGAAGCTTGAAATGAACCTTTTCTTAATACTTCAATATTCTATATTAAAGGAAAACATGAAACCACATTTACTAAACAAATCCCTACTACTGTTTTAGATGAACTAGTAGCAAAGGCAGAAGAATATATCTGTTCTGCTAATTCTGTTAGAACTAATCCAAAATAACAAGTATTTTACTTTTATCAATACCTAATTATTTATCAAAACACTGCTACACAAAATCATAATATTGATAAAATGGATAAACAACAGACTATTAACTTTCTTACATCCAAACTTATTAACACTGACTTTCTTGCACATGTTATTACATATTTTGATTGCACTCACAATAAATCTTCTAACTACTCTACAATAATTAAATTTTACAAAAAAAAAGCTTTACCAGAAGCTGAAACAATCTTATATAAAAAATTTAATATTAAATTTGAAATACCAACTTCTATTGTGAGTCACTCTTCTTAAAAAAAGAAAAACAGGCTCCTTTTCAATAAACTTGTCTTTTACAAAACCTATAGATGCAGCTGCTATCTTATTAAATGACACAATCATATTAGTTAATAGGAAAAATAATATAAGTAGACAGGCAGTAAAACCTACTTATATGGAAGGCTAGAATCATGACAGTCTGACCCAATGTACAGAGCAGACTATGGTACCTTGCACAGCTGTGAGAGCTAAGTATACAGTGATCGACCCTGTAGAAGACAAACTTAGAAGATTATTATCAACATCTTTAAACTCCTATAATCTTAATACATGTTTTAACAAATTTTTTTTTTATTACAACTTACTACTTCTTCTATATAGCCAAACTATTCAATCTCTTATACAACACATTGACAAACATAATTATAATAATACTATTCCAAGCATTATCTTTTCTATTAGCAACATCTTTCAAATAACTCATTCTTACTCAATCACACTGTTATTTATTCTTATCTTCTTCCAATTTTTTATGACCTACCTCTTAGATTAAACACCTCTAATTCTATTCTTATCTTATCCAACTTATTTTTTAATAAGTATACAACACTACAAGTATCTATATCAATACAACCTTTATGAGACCTATATTTAAATATCTGTATATACAATGTTAGAGGTTTTAATACAGTAATCAAAAAAAGCTTGGCAGAATTATTGTCTTTACAATAATATCCATATTGCCTATATTACTAAAACCAAAATCACTAACAGTACCAATCTTTAATTCTATAGCAACAACCTATTCTCTTACTTCTAGGCTAGCTCTGAAAGCTTAGCAGAAGGTGCTGCTATCATGATTCACAAACACTTACAACTTTATATACATAATTGCCAAACACATTCTAATGAAGCAATTGCTTTGGACCTCTTTTTTAAAAGTAAAATTAAACTTTGAATTATAGCTATGTATTACTTTTCTACTGATATAAAAAAATGAAACAAACCACAAAATATAGTTATTATATAGATTCAACAAGCCTTTCAACACAATCTTTATCCAATAATACTTAGAAACTTTAATATACAAGATAACATTTGCAGTTCATTATCTAAATTCCAATTTATTAACTATCTATATCACTTCAACATGTTTGATCTTAGTGTACATGTTGACAACAAGCATTTTACATAGTTAAACAATACTAGTCATAGCCATATTAACTATATCTGGACTGATTTATTTAATATCCAATTTTTTCTTTTATACAAACTTGATAATAGCAATACTTCAACATTTAGTGATTACTCTATCCTAACATCCACCTGGACCTTCACTAATGCATACAGCAAACCTTTATATTATCATACTGGCATTAGTTGCAAAATCTTTAACTACAAAGATATGTTAACTAACAAATAAACAGAATTTTCAAATCTTCTCTTTCATAACCTCAGACTACATAATATACCACTCAATAGCAATACTAATGAAAGTATTGAAACCACTTGATATAAGATTGAACATTCAATAATTAACACTGCAATATAATCTATTCCTAACAAAAAAACCCATAAATGTAGCTATAATCATCAATATTCCTCTTATTTCACTCTACTCTATATATTACTTAAAGAGCTTGAACATTTAATTAAAATTGTTAAACAAACTCACAACAACCTTAATAGTAACATAATAAACTCTAAGATTCAGAACATTAACAACAGATCTTATTGCAACTTTTAAGCTCTTAATTCAGATGACCACTTTCAAATTTATACATAGATTCAACATATACATGATATTTGAAAACAACTATATCAAGCTTGTCATACTGAAAACTCATTATTACTTTACTAACAAATCCAACAAGCTACAGAAAAGAGATGTGAAACACTTACAACATATTCTAAACAAGCTATAAACAGCATCCTTAACTAATACAAAGCTTCTATCTACTTTTTTTACATTAAACTTTCTGACAAACTTATTACAAACTCTAATCTTATTAAACATCATATACAATCAAACTTCTATAACTGGACTGCATATCAACCAATTATTTAAGCACTGTATGATAACTCATGGCATATGCATTATCAACCACAATTACATATTAATACTCAATAGTACAACTTTCTCAATTTCTCTATAACAGAAGAGGAACTTCTTCAGACATTATCAAAACTTCCCAATGGAAAAGCCTGTGGACCTACAGGCATTAGCTATAAAATGCTTAAACATACAGGTACTGCTTGTATTCAAGCTATTACAGCTTATTTAATTGTTGTCTCAGTTCAAGTCAAATCTCTAAATAATGAAAATATAGCAGAATCTATTCTATCCTAAAATGTAACACATTCAACAGAAACTTAAACCTTACTCATCCTATAAGTCTTATTGAACACATTCAAAAAATATATACAAAAATTATAACTACCAGAATTAGTCTGTGTTTTCCCAACATTCTATTCTTTTATTATACAACTATGTTGTTTTACCTAATAATAGCACATCTATACCTATTTATATACTTAATAACCTTATTGAAGATGCATCATGCAACTATAAACCAATTTGGCTCTTATTTCAAGATATGAGCAAAGCATATAACTCTGTTAATTCTACTCTTCTTCAAAAGTTTTTACAATGCCTTGTCTTATCTAGTTTCATTATTAATATTATTATCAATATACTTACTAATTAACAAAATCAAGTTATCACAAATCTTGGTCTTACTTTATCATATTCTGTGCTTAATAGCATTGATCAGAGTGAAACCATTACTTCTCTTCTATGAAGAATTTATTATGACCTACTTATATCACACATTTATAACAACTTCAAAGATTATACTATACAAGTTTCTTGGTTAATCAATCTTAAACATCAAACACATAACAAGCTTAGTGCATACTACTCAGTTCTTGCCTATATAGATGATACCTTTTAGATTGCATTCTCACAACAAGAACTATTATGAATTTTTTCTACAGTTAAATCATGGCCAATATACGATCAAGTCTACTAAATCTATATTTACAACTAATATTAAACAAACTAACTATACTTCTATTATATACAACAACTATCTTCTCAACCTTTATCCATCAAATAAACTATTTAAATTTCTTGAATGCTGGTTTATACTTAATAACAAACTAACTAAACAAACCAAACTTATTATGACAGAATTATTATATTTTATCAAAATTGCAAGCATTAAGCAAATTACTGATACACATATATAATATATTATCAATACTGTTATAATTCCTACAATAGAATATTGACTTCATAACATTGTTCTTAATCAAAATATATATGAAAAAATTCTTACAAGCTATATCAAACTTATTAAAAACAAAGCCAAACTTAGTTGCACAATTTTTACTAGTACACTACTTCACTCTCAGCTATACAATATTCATAACATATAGGATATTCAACTACAACATCATATTACAAACTTTACCAAAAGACTTAATTCTCCTAAACTTTTGAGAATAAGCACTCGTATTAGGATTTAATAACTTTAGAACAACTTGTAGTATTCTGATACATGATAATCTTATTATTGATAGGTCTAACAAATATACTATTAACTTCAAAATTATTTAACTCTTTAAACATCTTGGCATAATATTTATATCTAATCTATTATACAATATTCTATATACTATTCAAGAAGAGTCTACTTCACTTGAGTCAATACTTTTATCATATACTAAATACTTAATATTTAAAAAACAACTTAAACATCATTTTATTCTTTACTTAGACCAACTTACTATATTTAACAACTCATGCCTTCTAGAATAGAAACATATATCTCTATGTATAAACAAAATTCCTAAAGGCAAACTACTACTCTGGTTTAGCTATCTAGAAGACCAAATCACAAGCCACTCATATAATCATACTCTTTACTAATATTTACACTTACCTAGTACCAATTACTATAGTTATTCAACTGGACATTTTTCTTTATAAAAAAAACTATGGCTCATTACAGTACTTGATGATCAAATTATTACTAAAAAAGCCAAAAGACAACCCTCCTCTTCAGAAACTATTCTTATTACTTACTGGCAATGCTATATAGAACAACAATTTACTTACCTATATCTACTTTTATCTATTCAATTACAAGCATGCCTAGATTGCTCTTTTAACTCTTATACAATTGCTAATAAATGTATAATTAATATCTTAATCAACCTCTTTTTTGGATTTTTTGGTCAAGTTAATACACATAACAAATCTTTTACCTTTAATGCTAATTATATTGACCTTATATACTCTATTGCAATTCAACATTCTATTCAAATTTCTAACTTTCCAAATATTAACATTACAACAAACCTAATTTCAACTATATTAAATCTGACACTTTAACAAACAACTTTCAACAAATTGCCAATTATAATACACAATTATCAGAACTCCATTTTTATACAGATGATTTGTTATTAACCTAGATACCTCACAATGCTCTATAGATATCAGATAGGCCCAAATTTTAAATAATAATATATTGCACATATTCTAAGCCCAAACTAGATACTGGCCTTGCTCATTTAAGTTTGAGCTTACTGCTATCTTATCTGCTCTTATTATTGCTTCTAGAAACAATACTATACATATATATACTAATTCACAGTCTGTAATCTCAGTCTCTTAAACTCAATCCATACTTTATCTTATACATATACATTATATTTTTCATTATAGAACACATTTATTAACTTTGTCAAATCATACAATATTTATATTATTTTTTACAAAGTCATTGCTTACTAGAATAATTAGTACAATAACCTTGCAGACCAACTTGTACACAGTCATCATAACCTGCTATATCATATCTTTATATCTTACAATATTTACAATCCTATATACATCTTAAATTTTGAAACTTTTTTTTAGAACTACTTACTTGTCACAGTATTTATACAATATGTCATGCACATATTTATGCACTATGGATTACACAAAATTACTTCTAAAAATAATACAAAATCATTAATCAAATTAATTGGCAAACCATCTGACTATACATCAACAACAACCAAAAAATTTCAAACTTCTTTTATAGTTTTCAGTCTTCTACTCTTAAATCATTTAGAATTAAAATTCTACTAGATGATCTTTCTACTCCACATATTTTACATAAATGAAATCACTCATACTTACCTATTTGTTATCAATATTATCTAATCAGTTTCCATCTCTACTGAACAACTTGCTCATCTAATCAATTGCTATACAGCCTTATAGATATTTTATTACAACATACTTTAAATACTAAAAAACTTGACACTACTTCAAATACTATAACTAATTTACATAACCAAATTAATCTGTTGAGTAATATGACTATTCACAGTATACCAGACTTACCTTCAGTCTTCTCAACTCTAATTGGTCTAATACTAAATAAACTTATTGACATTATTGCAAGTTTGTCATCTAAAAAAGTAGTAACAACATTTGTTATTAAGTTCTTACTTCATCTTAACCAACAAATTTATTATAAAATCTGGATTCCATACTGCATCTCAAGATCTACAGCTCAACTTCCTAAATATAATACACTTTCAAATGCTGTTTTATCTTCATTATATTCTCTTTCACTCAACTCTATTAGTTCAAAAATAAACTCTTAATATATTCAATAGATTAAATATTAAACTAATCTTCTATATATAATTACTAATAATTAAATCTAGGTAAGTCTTGGCTACTTCAGTTGGTTTAAGTTATAGATAAATTAGTTTGAGCTTCTATTTTTTTTATAATATTTTAAAAGCAGAATTGTACTTTATATAAAATTTTAATTAAATATTTAATAAAGATAGAAGCATAGCTTCATTATTAATATTAAAAAAAAAATTATAATAAAAATAATAGCTACTATAAATATTAGTTTTAGTAAAAACAAAATATAAAAATAAAAAATAAAATAAAATATAAATTTATTATATAATTAAAAAAATTCTGCATTATAATAAATAAAATAATAAATTTATATAATAAAATTATAATAAATATTTTACTTAGTTATTTTAATTAAACCTATTTAGTTAAAACAAATTATTTGTAAATTATTAATAAAACTATTATTTTATAACTTATTATTTTAATATTATTTTATTATAATTTTGTTAATAATATAATCTTATTTATTATTAATAATATTTTATATATGTAGCTATAAGAAAAATCTCTTTCTGTAAATCCTTTTTACACAAAAATAACTAAAAATTCGTCAGTACTAAAATCGTCAATACCTGGTTATTTTATTAAGATAACCAACTTTGGTGTCT
>CAJVQA010007761.1:0-13537 GCA_910591915.1 Cetraspora pellucida | reverse complement strand
AAAAATTCCATTTTATACCTTTTTATACCAAAAATTCCATTTTATTCATATCTATATATATATGAACTTTTCCGTGTTCCTGACTACAATAATCAAATTCATATGATCAACCAGTCACGAGAGTTATCCAAAAAAAAATATGGTTTTTTTTTGAGAACTTTTATTAGAGGTTGGATAGTAAATTTTTTGTGTTACATTCTTTTTTATCTGTTCTGTTTTCACGATCCGGTTAGGGTCTTAAGTAACTACCCCAGTGGCACCGACAGACTTTCACTGATCGACATTTTTTTTAAAGTCATAAAACAGTACATTAGGATAAGATTTATAATTATAACGATACTTGTTATACACTAAAATTTTGCAAGGAATTTTTTTTACTAATGCGCAGAAGATGGTTACATAGACGAAATTTTGAGTTACGGCGGTTTTTTTTAGAAAATGGTAGTTTTTGTTTTGATTTCACGTTACACCTGATCTTAACCTGATCTTGTAATATAATTGGTCAATCGCTGTCGATCGGTGGATTTTCTTGACATATTGGTACAAACTCAAAAAGGAAATGTAACAAAGGTTGATTTCCTTTCTTGGGTTAAAATGTATGTTTTGATTTTTGATTTTAAAATACGAAATAATATAAATATGGTAATCAATATTTATTTATTTTTGGTTTTGTTCTAGTACTGCTGGTTTTTATCGTTGCACTTTGCAAATAGTATTAGCACTATTAGCACCTCCGTTTTGGTTAGAATAAATTAGAACTGGAAGTAAAGTCAACAAATACACCTTGCAACAACGAGGAAAGCAATATGCAGACGTACTTGTAACAACATCGCGCTTATTTTTTTGAAATATGCAACAACATCACGTTAACTTTTTTTGAATTTTGTATCAAAAGAAGGAAAAGTATTAGCTGATGTACCTTACAACGCACGGTAACATTTGTTTTGAATTTTAGATTAGAAGGAAGCTAAAGCACTTGTCACCGTTAACATTTTTGGGTTTGGATAAAAGGAATTTAAGTTTGTGAGTACTTTTGCTTGCTAAGTATGGGTTATCTAGCGTATCGCATGTCATAAGTTACGCTGCCCTGGAGGATGAACTACAATGATGTTCAAGTTGTAGGGACAAGAATGAACTACCTTGGTGTTCACATTGTAGGGATAAGGATGAACTACAATGAAGTTCAAGTTGTAGGGACGAGGGTGAACTACAACAGTCAAGTTGTAGGGACGAGGATGAACTACAATGATGTGCTAAGTTGTAGAGACGAGGATGAGCTACAATGGTGACCCAAGTTGTAGCGACGAGGATGAACTACGATGATGCTCTAAGTTGTAGCGACGAAACGGGTGTAAGGCAAATCTGCGGTTGTAATGATGATATCTTTAATACTTACGCTTTTTTTTTTTTTTAATTTATAGCTTTTCTTTTAAAAAAAAAAAAAAAAGAAATATTCCTGCTTTTTGTAAAGAATTTTTTAGAGGAAATCGGGTATGCTTGTTTTTAATTTGTTGAAACGAATTCTATTTGACTTCTTGAATATTATTCCGGATCAGGTGGAAAACCATTCATTAGCTACTCCCCGGAGTGTAGGTTAAAACATTGGCCGGAATTAAGCTTAATTTAGGCCGAATTACGATTAATTCGGGCCAAAAATTTAACCTACACCCCGGGCGTTATTTCGAAATAATACGGTAATGCACTTTGCAACAACAATCGGCTGATTTAGATTTTATTCCGATCAAGAAAGAGAAAAGGCTAAACATAAATGAATGTATTACATATCCTTTTAAGGTCACTTTTGGTATTGACGTTTTTGTCATGCGACCTAGGTATTATCTAGTTTATTTACAAAATATTCTCATTTTATTGTCTCTACTTATTTAATTTATAAAAATCGTGAATTACAAAGCTGGTAACTTACACTGATCATTTTGTGGTTATGCTAGGATTGACAATTAGAATCGTTCTTTTAATTACGTATTAATCAATTCCACATTCAGTGACGTTGTTACGAGTAAATTTAACATATAATAATATTATGAACGGATACAAGAAAATGTGTTAAGGCAACTTGCTAGAGGCGTAACGTGAATGACTTGGTAAATGAGTTATAAAACTCTAGATTTTATAAGAATTTTAATTATATTTATTATCTGGGGTTTTTTTTTTTATTACCAAAGATCTTGTTATTTTTCAACAACGAAAACTATATTTTTATACTTTTACATTCCTATAGCTATTAAAGAGGCTTCAAATTATCATCTCATATCCTTAACGGCGTATGATATATTTAAGGAAGGGTCCTTTACGGAAATATTACTTTTAATCGTAACAATGTAACAAATGAATTCTTCCACAGGGATCGCTTAACCTGTAGGTACGTAAATAAGAGCAGTTAATTATATTATAAAGATAACTTACAAATTGTTTTATATTACTCAACAAGTATTTATTATAAAAAAGAATGTGGCATATGCTAGCGCTAGTTTCCTAAATTACATTATTTCCCAATATCACTATCATATTCCTATATTACTTGATTAAAAAAAAAACTAACAGTTCGATAAAAAAAAATTTATAAATATAAATGTTATTGAACTAAATTATAAATATAAAGTATTGAATATAATTAAGAAGATAGGTTGTAAGGAAATGATAAATATCGATACAGTAGTTTTCTTTTTATTTTTTTTTCAGTTGTATTAGAATAAACTTTTAAACACCCAAAACAGACTTGACTACAGCTCTGGCTGCAATTTTCACTGCAGTTTCCGCCGCAGCCTTTGCAGCAGTCTTTGCAAGTGAAGAGGCCACACTCTTTAATTCGTCATTACGACTTTTAGGCTGATTGGTGTCAGGCAATCCTCGCTGTGAATTTTGTTGAAAATTTCGGTTGTCAGGTTGAACCTGATTCGTTAATTGAGGTGTTGCTACGGAATAAGGGTAAGTGTTCGAATAAGCCACTCCCGGTTGAATGGGTTGATTTGTGTATATTGGGTTGATTATGCTGTTGTCGGTAAGGTAAATTACTGATACTGAATTTGTTGTCTGAGGTGTTGTCACAGGGTAAGCGGAAGTGTCAGAATAAGCAACTTTTGGTGTATCCGAATAAGCAACTTTTGATGTATCCGAATAAGCAACTGTTGATGTATCCAAATAAGCAACTTTTGATGTATCTGAATAAGCAAATGTTGATGCAACTTTTGATGTTTTTGATGTATCCGAATAAGAAACTCTTGATGTATCCGAATAAGAGCCTCTTGATTTAATGGGTTGCTTTGGTGCTGTGTATGCTGAGCTGGTCATACTGTCATCATAGTTGGCCATGCCGTCATCATAGTTGACCATACCATTATCATAGTTGATCATACTATTATCATTAGAATAAGCCATTGATTTTTTCTTTTTGGTAACAGGAGAAGCCACAAATGAAGGTGATGGTGGAATACTATTTTTCCAAAGCTTTCCTTTGCATAATGCTCCGCACCATTCTACTCTTTGGCCATTTTCCAGCATTTTCGGATAAGTTTGACATACTGAGCATGCTTCTACATAGTTAAATTCCACCGCATTTTTACGACAACTTCGTGAACAGTATTCCGAGGGTTGGTTCGTCTTTTTATCTATATAGACTGGTCTAGGACATACTAAACACATACCACTATTGTACATATTTTCACAGTTTGAGTGTGTGAAAATACGTACTTACATACGTACGAATACATTTCAATCATCATATATATATATATACACTTTGTTTTGGGTGAACTGGTTTGACTGCGCACAAAATCAAAACATTCTTCCTTTGTGGCATGTTTCGTGTTACATTTAATTCGTGCCATTAAATTGAAATAATATATATAGTAATTGGAATTATTAATACTGCATTGATGACCATGCAGCCATGACATAAAATGGAAAATATACAAAGGTTCGTACACAATTATTTATGGAATTGTTTCTTGACATTATCGTTATGTATTAAATTAAATAACCTTTATATAGGGGCTACATGATTTATACCATGGATTTATGCATTAATATGTAATTAATTTCTTTTGCTCGCAAAATTCGGTTAAATCTATTTAACTTGAAACAAATTAAATAAACATAATTGTTTTTTTTTAATTTATATAATAACATAAAGATTATATCATATACACATTTAGTACACAATTGTCAAAAAAAATTTTTGAATCATAATATCACGAAATAATTGGATAGATATATACTTATATTAACTATTAATCCCCCACATCTCTTTAAAATCTTTGATATTAATTGTTTTTCCAGTTTTTCTTGAATGCTCTGCCGCAAACACAAACAAATGCGAATCTAAAGATTATTTAATTAAAAATTTCAAATCATTATATGAAACAGATGGGTTTACAACCGTGAAGCCCAGACACCTGATACCATAATTTCAATGAACTGGAACTTCTGACATATCTGAAATATAATGATTCAAAGTCCTGACAGTTTAAGGCCCTTAAGATTTTTTTTCTTGTAGCTAACTATTGCTGATGCCTAATTAGGTTGTATGTTTTAAAATTAAAGCTATTATATCTGGTATTATCTGGTACTTAAACATGTTTTATTATTAAATTTTTTGAGTATTGGGTATTAAATTATCAGGATTTTGAATATTAAAATTTGGTAATATCAAGATTTCATATATATATTATATATGTTTTTTTTAAAAAAATCTTGGTAAGCTATAAGCTCTTTATGTCTCTACTATTAGAATCTTGAATTATCAAACCACATATTTGTCAAGATTACGGTATCAGGCTTTTAGTGTAATTACATATGGATGACTTACCAAAAGTTTGTTGAACACCAGATTTTATACGATTGCTTATATCTTTTAAATCAAATAATGATTCGCCAATAGAATAAATAAATGATCGCATTAAAGCTAAATCACCACCACCTATGAAAAAATTATAAATTTATTAACGTTAATAAATGTTGATATATCGTGCCACTTGTGTTCAACACCAAAAGTCATTTTATCATTTGCAAAAATTTAGTATAAACTATCCCTTGTCTTTACCAAAACCAACCCTAATATCATTAAATTAGACGTTGATATTATGTATATAATTTTTATACTGGTGTTAAACGCAATGGTATAACAGATAATTTTCGTAAAATTTTATCATTATCAATAAAAGCTATTATATTTACCATGGCCACTCATATCTTTAACACCAAGAATGTCAGAAGGTTTTAACATTTCTTTTTTTCTTGTCAAAAAATTGTAATAAATAATTGTATTAATTCCGTCACATTCAATTTCTCCTAAAGTACCAAAAATTCTTAAATACAGTAATATAAATTAATAATATGATTTAAAAATAAATCTTTACAAGAATAAAATACTTACTTTGTCTTTATAATATTCAAAATTATTTTGATAAAATTAATATTAGTAGAATTTAATAAATCTAAAATTAATATATAAATTAATATATACCTTTCTTTTACAAACGGTTTCAGTAAATGCTATCATGGTAATATTTGCAGTTGAACCATTGGCAAATTCTAAATTGACTACCTTTAGTTGTAAATATAAGATTAATAACAATTATACAAATAAAACATAAATATTATATTTTTAAAAAAGCAATTTTAATATACTTGATTATCCGCAACATCATTATCACATTCATAAACACATCTTCCATAAGGACCATTTTTTAATGCATTAGTTAAATTTTCAATATCTGTTTAAAAGTTTTTATTAGGTATAAAATTTTCAAGAATAATAAACAAATTGATAACTAAAATTATACAAACCAATAATATCAGTAACAACACTAATAGGCCAAGATACTACTCCTTTTTTATAACCATTATCAATATAAATTTTTTTTGCGGAATAAGGACAGGTTGGTTCAATTTTGCATTCATAACAATGTCTAAAAATATTATCAGCTCTTATTAAAACTGCAAATATATAAAATATATATAGAATTACATGTAAAAATTAAATCTTACTTTGCGTCACCAGCTTCTTTTGGTTTATTTTTTGAATTGAAATATACCAAATTACCAAATGAACCAATTTTCTATAAATTAAAAAAATTAATCGTTACTATGACTTATTATATAAAATATATATAATATATATAATATTATTTAATATAGTAATATAATAATGCAAATATACCACACATGGAGAATCGTTCCAATAAGACATTAGATCTAAACAATAAGGTAATGGATTAGTATATATTAATTTAAAATATAATTAGGTAATTAAAATATTTAAAAAAACTAAGTATATAATTAACAACCCTCTAGCATAATCACCCAAATAATTTACATAAAGATATAAATGTTACTCAGCATTATAACGAACTTTCAAGTGATTTTGTTATGAAAATTTTTATTATATTAAATTATATATATTTAAACTCCATACGTAAATGATTTTGATGATTTATACTAGAATAGTGTTAATTAACTAATATGTATTGAAATTCGAATCTTTGTGTGTATATTATACTATACCTATATCGTGACAGCACTTTATAATAATAGAATTAATAATTTAATAAATCTATAAATAATATACTTCATGAATATATATATATATTAACCTTTGTCATTAAAGAAAAGCAAGTCTCTTCTTCTTTTCTCCAATTACCTCTTACATACTAAATAATTTAGATTGAAATAATGTTAGTTAAAGGAAATTATATAAACATAAGATTTATGCATAATAGATGTTTATTTACCGAGTGAGCAAAATGCCAAAATCCAACCGGCTCCATATGTTGAATATTAACAATGTTTCCAAGGTAACCGGCATCAATAATTGATTTAATAAGAATGTTATGTGCTGTATATCTTAAAACATGTCCTAAAAGAAGTTTTAGTTTAGTTTTAGTTATAATTTAATACATTTTATAAAATGGACATATATGGTTAAGTCAATAGAAATCAAGTAAAGTTTTTTAATAAATTTTTTTTAAAGCTTCAAATAAAAGTAATCAAATTTCAATTAAATTTAATAAAAAATTTTTTAAATAAATTCTACAACTTTATTGAATTTATTTAAAAAAATTTTATTATTTGATTTTTTGAAGTTTTAAAAAAAATTGCTTATATAATTATAGAATAAACATTGTTTACACACCTACTGCAAAAATGATCTAATAAAAAAGAATTTTGATTATTACTTGAATAAAATAAATCACAATCATGCAATAATACCTCATTCTTCATAACAGCTTCAGTAATCTTCTTACAACCTTCAATAGTAATAGCCATTGGTTTTTCTAGTAAAATGTTATATTTCTTATTTGCAAATGCAACAGCCGGTTCGACATGAAGTTCATCTAAAGTTGCAATTACAACTGCATCACTTAGTTTTGGACATTTGATCATCTTTTAAAGCGAGTCATACATTTAAATACATATATTTTTATCAGATTATTAAGAACAATTCGAATGTAAGGGATTTAATAAAGATCATACTTCTTTCCAATCTGTAAACACATTTTCTTCAGGGATATTATATAACTAAAAATCGTAATAAATCGAAATCGAATGCACAGAGATAACAGGAATAAAATGATAAAGTGTAAATTTTTTTTTTTAAAAAAAAAGCTATCGCAAATTTTTATTTTTTTAAATAAATTAAGGAACCTTAGCCATTTTATTCCTTCGAAAATCTACAGGTTCAGCGACAGCGACTACTTTGGCCCATTGCGGTTCAATTTTAGTGTAATATGCATAACCCGAACCTCTATAATCAATACACATGAAAACATAGTCAATTACACCAAAAATGATATTAATAAATGGATCAACTAACAATTTTGCGAGGATTTTCTTTTTCTGAACAATAAAATTAAAATAGACCTTTGCCCAGCGCCAACAATAGAAATGGTAATAGGTCTAGGAGGTGGAGGAGGAGTTACCTGCTTTGATTTTAATAAACTAACGATAGGAACCGGGTGAGCTATTTTATCGGTAAACGCAGGCATCCAAGACATTTTAAGGACTAATAAAATGAAAGAGTGATACAAATGGATAAGAATTCTTGAATTAAAAAAACTTGGGGGATTTTATCGATTTCGTTGTCACCCAAAAATGCAACCTGTTACACGAAGATAGACTTCCCTACACGGATCTGTGAACTATTGACGGTTGACATTGGTGAAACTTATGCATATCGTAAATGTGTACAAGAGGTCAAAGTTAGGATCTAGAGAGGGATGGTTAACGGTTGACATTGGTGAAACTTATGCATATCGTAAATGTGTACAAGAGGTCAAAGTTAGGATCTAGAGAGGGATGATTCACCTAGTAAAATTGTTCAACGAAACCTTTTTGTTATAGCACAAAAGGTGGTTTCTTGTGCTAATTTTTGAGCTATGCAAGACGAACGTTGTCCTGATCGTGTTACGTTGCACCTAATCTTGAAATCTGATTCGTAGTTCAGGAGATCTGCACCACCAACCTTGTACTGTACACATTTACGATATGCGAAACTTATTTATCAAGATTACCCGATTTAGAATTATGGTTAGCCTGATTTAAGAATAATTTAAAATAATCGGGGAAATAGCTCATTTGAACAATTTATTTAACAATTTATTGTTTGTAAATGAATTATAGGTATAGGTTGTACACGCCGCCCAAACACTAAATCCTCAAAATCTATTCAAAATCTATTCAAATTACATATGGGCGAAAATCTCCAGTTGAAACACAGTAATCATTAAAAATTAGGCGATTAGTTTACAATCAGGTACATACGTACCAAATTTATAAGTAATTGGGTCACAATTAGGTACGCACAAAATTTTATAAACATTAGATTACAATCAGGTACAAATTTATGAGTAAAATTCATAAGCGATTCATAAGCAATTCATTATCGGGCTTGCAATCTCTGATCAAAAAATCACTTTTATTCTCACATAAATGATTGGCTCAGATTTTATTTAACCTAATCATACACATTAAATCATCACGAAATTGCCTATATGATAAATCCCAAACATTAACTGACCGATACGAAAGTATTGGGGCAGCATTTTGTCTCGAATCGGACACGGAGTATAAATTAATTGATCGAATAATTGTATTATTATGATTTATTGTATGATCAATATGGCATATGATTCAAAGGCACAATTACGTAGTTTTTTTCGATTTGTAAACGATAGAGTCTATCGTAGAGGTTACGTATTTGTGGAGTATATTTCGATTTGTAAGCGTAGAGCTTATCAATACGGTTATGTAGTTGGATAGTCTTTTTTTTGATCTGGTGATCGTTAGAGTTAGTTATAGTAACGACGTAATTACATAATTTTTGATTTATAATCGTTAGGGCATGTTTAAAGGGGACGGGGTTTTCCAGACAAGATAATTTCTGTTTTTTCTGCTAACCCGACTTTGTCTGGTTTTTTTCGTCCCGCCTTCTCCCCCTGATGTGGCCTAATGAGCAAGTTTGAGGAGTCACGAAAGAACCATTACCTTGTACGCGTAGAATGATGGTTGAAGTTTTGAATGGCTGTCGAGACGGCAGTCATGAAAATTATCGCTTGTGTATGCATTATGCTCAGTAGGTATTGTTGATGGAAAGAGCGTAATAAATTAGCCTGTCGAACGACAGTCAAAACTTAATTTTTTAGTGGTGGCCTGTCGAGACGACAGTCACAAAATATTATCAATTTGGTTCACAATGCGTTCGGATTTGGCCTATCGGACGACAGTCAATCGTAGAACTATTGGTAGGTGGTCTGTCGGGACGACAGTCACAAAAAATTATCGTTTGCGAAACACATTACGCTCGGATAGGTATCATTTTGATGATTTAGAGCGTAAAATAGAAAGAAATTTTCGAAAGGGCCTGTCGGGACGACAGTCAAAAACTTGGTCCACAATTAAGAGGAATTTATTAACACCTTTTATCGATGCTCTCAAAATCTGCATCATGGTTTGGTATTTGCGCGAAGCAGCATAGACAGAATACCCGTAATTGTATTTCATTGTATTTACTGTTATAAACACCTCCTCGATGAGGGACAAAATAGTAAAATTGTCTCAAATCACAAACCTAAATGCCAAACCTATAAAATGGTGAAGTTCAATTTCTTGTTCTATTGATAAAAATTATATCCTATTCTAATTTCTATTGTTGTTGTTCTATTTATTATTGCTATATGAATATCTAATTATAATCTTGGCAATTTTTTGTTCTATTGACAAAAATTTTATTCTATTCTAAATTCTATTGCTCTATTCTATTGTTCTATTCATCTGTTGCTGCCAACACAGGTTATGCCATTTCAGTAGGAGTTTCTTAATTCCGTTTACCGAAAAAAAAGCAATTACGTCACTCGGAAATTTTGTACACTGTTTTAACGAGATTAATTTCACCAATCTCACCGATTCGATAAAATGAATTTCACCAGTATTTTTAGGTCAAAATTGTCTATACCTATATTGTAACTTCTATAGAAGTGAACATGCCCAGGATCGCCAACATAATTTCACTATTACGTTGGTCGATAACTTGGCAGTGATTACGCCATCAGCCAATTAATAAAGTTATTTGGCAGCTTACGTAATCGCTGACAATAACTCGAGTCATTTAGAAAGCACAATCTTCGTAAACCACCGAATAATATATAGTGATTGGATGCGAAGCAGCCAGATAATATATCGTTATTGGATGTGAAGCAGCCAACAATATTTTATTTATATCTATTTATAATGAATCACGCGTTGATGTAACGTAACACGATCAGGAAGAAATTCAAAACAAAACGGGTTAAAAACATCGCCCGCTTGCACCAATAAAAAAAATTTTTAAACCGATTTTGATATAAAATTTATTAATTTCTAATTATAAAGAATATTTTGGTCATTACATTGATGTGCTACCCTAAGATACCATTGCTAATCGGAGTATTTGAAGATTTACCCGCGTAATGCTATATTGGTCCTATTCATGATCTTATTTCATAATAAAAACTTTAACTAGAACTGACTGAAGGTTGCAATGAAATGAGCTTAAAATAGCATCGTACATTTTTTTTTTTTTTAATAATTCGCGTCCGATTAAACCCTGTTTAAAATATTATCGGATAGGCAGAATTAGTGACACCCAAGATAATCTACATATTAAATTCTGGGGTCACACATATTCGTGTAACATTGGTTCTAGACTTTTAACGTTAGTGTAATTTTAGCATTAGTGTAATTAGATGATAGAATAATGTATTATGTATTTTCATTGAATAATTAATCGTTTACACTTGTTTACACGCTAGTAAGACTCTTAAAATTTAACTTGTACAAAGTGAGCTTATTTTAATGACTAGGATGTTATAATTTGTGTTAATAATAGATCACAATCTCTTGATTTTAAACATGTACGCACTATTATTAATTGTGTGTTACATATTTGCTATTAATGTTATCAATGGACATGTTATCAATGGCATGTGATCAAAAAAATCTTAATAACTCGATTTTATTATGTTAATTTAATTCATAAAGTAAATATATTAACACTCAATTTTGTATAATCATGTATCTTTTTTATAATTTTTTGAACTTTATGAAAGTGTAAACATGCCTGGACGTTCTTGGATTTGGATAAAACAAGACTTGGACATCAAAAAATGTACAACTCTGAATCGTTACCACATGTATGCCGAATATAGTTAAGTTACAATCCATAATTCAGCTTCAGTCTAATGTAAATAAGGGCTTAAATATATATTGGTCATACGTAGATTACGCGTTTTATTCTTATATTATCTTATATTATCTAATTTATAAATCGGATATATGAAACAAAATTTTGTCCTTAATTTTAACCCCATTTATTGTATTTATTGTATTTGGACATGAATAAATATTTTCCAATCGATAGAAATGGCATTTTTTGTCGTGCTAATTTTGTCCTCGGGGATTTCAATATAAAAATAACCATTTTGCATAAGTCTATGTGACAATTCTGTGTGCATGTATGTGTGACAGGTTAAGCCACTGATGTCAATTTACCTGCCTAACCTTTGCCCTAGCGTCGATCCTAAAAACAGTATACCCGACTGATTAACGTTAACGTTAATAAACTTTAATAAAGTTAATAAGCTTAGTTATTGGCTATTGTGTAATTATTACGATATTTTAATAAAGGAAATGTATAATATACGATCCGTTTCTTTGTTTCTTTTTTGCTTGAGTAGGGTTATTTTTTTTTGCCTCTACTATTGCTCATATACGAAGGTGCCATTTATCGTTATATGTACCTAAAAGTCTATTGCTAATTAAAATTTACTTAATATAGAAAGCGACACCGCAAACAATATGCAGATAAGCCTTCAATATATATATATATATATTATTATTATTATTATTATTATTATTATTATTATTATTAAGGCCAATGTCAACGGCGGCTAATGCCTTTATTTGTGTTTTTAGTTAATACATTACATATTACTTGTACAGGGTAAGCATACAACTAGTCACATGTGTAACTTTTGATTACCTATTTAAGTAGTCCACCTGAAGGTTCTATACTAACTGTCATACCTATAATCTACTAGGAGATTATCTAATAAACATTCTGATCCTTATACTGCATCTAAACAATCAGTCATCTTAGTTCTTATACAACTAAGTGTTATCTAACCTAACATTAAATCTTTCTTTTTGTATGTTTATCAAATCATTACCTAATTTCAGAGTACATTACCTAACTGTAAGGTTTAGGAAGTCTTCTTGTTAACTAACCTACCTATTCTATGAATCATTAATAGAAAGGACTTGTTTTTGCAAAATTCATTTATATCTCAGTAATTATTTTATGACACATCTTTAGTATTTTAATTTACTTCTGTTTTATTTTTAAACTTTCAATCTAGATAGTTCAGAAAAACTGTAATATGTCTCTGGTATATGTATTGAGTCTAACTTGATATTTTTTTTTTTAATTTGATCTAATAGACTGGTTGATAGTACATCTTATCTAGAAATTCTTATCTATCTGATTTCTTCATATTGGTATTCATTTTCTCAGTTTAGTTTTTATAGTAATACTGTTAAAGATTTATATTATTTCTCTATTTAGGTCTTTCTAAGTGAATTCTGATTTTTCTCAGTTCTATAAATTTATATAATCATAAAATTTTATCTTGAGTTTATACTATTTGATACTAATTTGTATTTTTTTATATAATTAAAATTATACAAATAGTTCATAATCTGTTAGTTATACTAATGTGATAATAGTTACAAGTATCTTATTTCAACTAATCAACAGAATATTATTGTCATAATATTGTATATATTATATAAATAATTATTTAAATTTTCTGCTATTAGTGAGTTTTGAACTTATAACCTATCTTTTTGAAGAGTTGATAACTTATTTACTTCATTAAGTTATTACATTATTTTTAATATATATATATATTTTTTTTTTTTGTTATGCCAAAGTAGAAACTTTATTAAGTAATAAAAGTAATTACATTAAAGATTTTTAAACTACATT
>CAJVQA010007760.1:0-13539 GCA_910591915.1 Cetraspora pellucida | reverse complement strand
AGCATATATACATATAACTATTTTAAATTATTAATAAAGATATAAGCAAGGCCTCACCTTAATACCAAAAAAAAAAATATTCAGTGCTCACTTTTATTATATTAATATAAAATTATTTAATTAATAAACTTACAAAAATTGTAATAATTTAATTATTTATATAAAACAATTATTGCAATAAATGCAAAATTAATAAAGTTAAAATTATATATATATTTTTTTTTGCTTATGCTAAGGCTGTAGTTATTAGCAACTATTGCTTTTATTGTATTTTAATTATAATTATATAACTTGTACAAGGTAAGTATATAACTAGCCATATGTACAATTTTTGGTTATATATTTTAAGTAGTCCATCTACATAGCAGGTTCTATACTAGCTACCATATCTGCAATCTACTAAAAAATTACCTATTTAAACACTTTGATTTCTATACTTATACCAACAAATAGCATACAAGTTCTTATATATCTAAGTGTTGTCTATCTAACTATAATTTTACTGTCTATATATCTGTTAAGCTGTTATATATTTCAAAATATGTCACCTGACTATAGGGCTTCAAAAGGCCTTACTGCTAACAATTATCTACATTCAGTCTCTTGTTAACAGAGCTTGTTCTTGCAGAGTTTACCCAGACTCTAGCATCAACTTTACAGCATATTTCTAGTACTTATAGTATACTCTTGTTTTTGATCTCAGACTTCTAATTCAGATAGCTCAGTAGAACTATAACCTTTTTCTGTTATTTCAGAGTATGCTTACTAAGGTTCTTTTCCTTCAGTTGAAACTTCCAGTGACCTAGTTGGTGATACTTCTTACCCAAGGTTTTTGCCTGTCCGATTCGTTTTATATTGATATCTATTTTCTAAGTTTAGCCTTTATAGTAGTACTATCAAAAATCTGTGCTACCTCTCTTAGATCTTTTCAAATAGGCTTCAGTTTCTCAGTTCATAGATTTATATGACTATGAGAACTTATCTTGAGTTTGTATTGTTTGATGCCAGTTTGCATTCTTCTGTATAACTTCAACATTGTACAGATGTTCTATAATCTGCCAATTATCTGGTATAACTGTATTACAGATACTGATTCCAACTAATTGATAAATTGCCATTGTCGTAATACTACTTACCTTCTGTAATACCAATATAATATAGGTGGTTTTTTAAATTTTCACTGTTAGTAGGTTTCGAACTTCTACTTACTATTTAGGGGTTTGACAACTTAACCACTCACTAAGTTATCACACTTCTAAAATTATATTATTTAAAAATAAACAATATAGTTATTTATATTATTACAAATTATTTTTGATCTAAAACTAAAATTGAATTATTATAAAGAAAATAATTAAAACAAATATTTATTAATAGCATTAAAACAACTATTTTTTAAATTTATAAAAATAATTATAAATTATCTTTTTGCAAAGCTATTAAATATAATTAAGATAATATAAATAATAATAATAATTTGTTTTTAAATATTAGTTATAAAAAAAACAAAAAATTAATTAATAAAATCAAATTAAATTATATTTGAATGCTTTTTGAACAATAAAAAATGAAGATATTTTTAATAGTAAGAAGTGTATAAAGTTAAATATTTTAATTTAGCTAGAATAACTAAAGATTATTTTGAAATTGCTACTACTAATATTTTAGTAAAACAAATATTTTTTAAAAAAACCAATTTAATTTTTGCTATAAAATTTAGTTTTACTACAAATTTTATTTATGCAAATATATCTAAAGTCTTGATAAATATAAAGCATGATTAAATTATATTAATTTAATTATAAAATACTTTTAAAATAGTAATAATTAAGTTGCAAAATTTTAGTATTTGTATTATATACAAAAAATAAAAATAATTAAATTGCAAATAATAATATTAAGATATCATCTTTTTATTATTACTATATAAATAAAAATAATAAAAGATTAAAATTTAGTTTTAGTATTAACATTATATAAATTTTGTATAAATTAATTTTAACAAATTTAAAAACCTAAGTTTGTTTAAATCAATATAATTTTAACTTCAAATCTAATCTGAATAACTTTTAGAAGCATCAATTATTATCTTATCTTTTTTTTCTTTTTCTGTTTGTTGTTTTTAATAAATAAAAGTTTTCTCTGTTTGTTTTCTTTCAAATGTTTTTTTTTCATTTTAAGTTTTATAAAAATAATTTTAATAAAATACTATATGTTAATAATTATTTTTTAATATCAAAATACTAAAATAACTAATAATAACTAACTAATAAAAATAAAAATATATATATATTATTAAATATTTTTATAATTATATTTTATATAATAATATCTTTATATAAGCATTATAAAATAAACTACTATAAATATATAAAAAAAAACTTTTATAAAAACAATTTCTTTATAATTATATTTTTTAAAAATTACTATTATTCCAACTATATAATTACAAAATATAAATTTATAAATATTTTATTATTTTTTATTATTTAATAATTATATTTTTAATAACCTTGTCTTAAATATTAAAAAAAACAATTATATTTTATTATTCTCTATTATTTAACAATTATTTTTTAATTACAAAATTTAAAATAATGTATTAACAATATAATTGCTTATACCAAAACTAAATAACTATAACTTTTATATAACACTAATTATTTATTACATAATAAATTAAAATTTTCTTATTTATTTATACTTACTAAATAATACCAATTTTTTTTTTGTTTTTATATGTTATTTTGAGTTTTAAAAACATCCCACGCATAATTTAAAGTTGAAAATACTCCATTTGCTACAAGTTTTTGTTCAATTGTAGCTGAACTACTAAGCTATATAAGTTAATTAATACCAAATTAATATTGTTAAATATAGTTTTAATAAAACTATTATTAATTATAAAACCAACCTTATCTGGATGAACCTTTCCAATAGCTTTTATATACTTAATCTTAACTTGAGCAGGAGTTACCAGTTCATGTAAGCCTATAGTTTTCCAACCTAACCCTTCCCAAAGTACTGTATCCAAACTACTAATCAATGCCCTAATGTTTGTTTCTTTTCCTCCCTTCCAATGCATTAATTTTTGATCAACCTGATCTTTACATCTTAACTTTTCTGCATCTTCAACTTCTTGTTGACGTGTTTGACTACGTAATTTTACTACAGCTGGATTATTTGGATCGACAGTAGTTTCCATTGTTATATTCGATGTATCCGGCTTTACCATAGTTGGATTAATAAAACCGAATTCATTAAGTTGTGCAACATACGTTGATGGGTTTGTGAAAGTTTGTGTGCCAAAAGGCATAAAGTCATTATCAAACCCATTAGAATTTGAACTTTTTTGCACCTGTTCAAAACCACCCGTTGACATATTAATGGCTTGTTGACAACGTCTCAAACCGTCACTAACTTTTTTATTGTTATTTGGATCAATATTCATTAATTTTTGATAATCATCTTTAGCATTGACATATTTTTCCATTGATTCATAAGCTGAAGCACGACGAAGAAGCGCTTTAATGTATTGAGCTTTTAGGTCTACATTAACCTCTCGTGGTGGTGGTAATGTATAATCACCTATTAATTGAAGCGCTAGAGTGCAATCCTCAGCACACCCGCGCTGATCACCGTTCTTGAACTTTGCGGTCGCTCTATTATTATAAAGCACAACCAATTGTATATACTTTGAGGGTAAACAATCAATTGCGAGAGAATAAGATTTTTCAGCTTCACCAAATTGACCAAGTTTGAATGCATCATTCCCTTTTGTTTTATGAGATTCCGAATTACGTATTTGTTCTGGAGATACATGAATAGTTGGTCGAGGAGTTGGTATAATTTTAGGGGTATGATGCGTTGGAACGTTTCCAACCATCGTTGATGAAGAACTTGTATGGGGTCGTCGTCGAGCAGGTGATACATAAGATGAATTATTAAAGTCTATATTTGGTTTCGTAGAACGCGAGGGAACAGCTGGCTTTGACGGTTTTGATTTTTTTGAATCAACAAGATCGAAATTAGACAGACGATTAACTTCGTCGTTCTTTCTAAAGTCCGAAGATATTGGAGTAAAATTATCCCTGTCAATGACTGGTTGATCCTCATCACTACTAGTAGTATCTTCATAACTATCATTAAATTTTTCCAATCGACCATACTTATCATTATTCCTATTCCCAAATTTATTTAAATTTACACTACCAAGATTTTCACTACTGGTATTATCACAGCTACTAGCAATTTCTTGTAATCTCTTATGCTTATCATTAGCTTTTCCACCATAAGAATTATATTTTTCGCTTGAATAATCATCAGATTCTTGAAATTCATTTTCTTGCATCCATCTTGGCCTTCTTGTACCCTCCTCCTCTGAATCATGTTGTAGTTGAAGTTCTACTAGTGCTTTATTTACTCTATCTCTTGATTGCTTATACAATGCGCTTGCTTTTTTTAATGCAGTCAAGCCAAATTCACTTGCTGTGCTAATTAACTTGTCTTTCGATTGATAAAAGCTCGAAGTTGAAGATGATGATCGATCACTACTTTCACCATCTGAAGCATTCTTTCCGTAAATATTACGTCTTGGTACACTAAAAGGACTACTCTTAGATGGATGACGTCCACGAGGTGTAAACCTTGGCTCACTGTCATCATCATAGTCACCATCGTCGTCATGGTGCGGAAGGATATTAGTCCTTCGTTTACCTATTTCTAAATCTTGTTTATTTTTAAAAGTATCTCGTTTATCAATTTGTCTTTTACGAAGCTGATTTTCAGCCTCACGCTGTTGAAAAAGAATTTCAATAGCAGACTGAATATCCTCACTATCGTCGGCAGCTGCAAGCGCAGTCTCTGCTTCAGCAGCAGAAAATCCCATTTCGACAATTTGAGCAATCAAATAATCTTTTGAATCATCACTAGGAGTTTGACCGATATTTAAGCCTTGTAAAGGAGATTCAGAAATAATTTTACTGTTTTTTATTGAAGGTTTATCATCTATACTAAAAGGATCAATTTTATCCTCATTAACTTTTGTCGTTGTAATGGGAGAAGGAGATTTAGGTGGTTTATCAAATATACCAAAATCAAGTAAATCATCAGCCGTTGAGGATGACTTCCAATATAAATAGAATAAATAATCTCGAAATTTAAAATATTAAATTGATAGTTGTATAAGACCAATAAAATAAAATACCGTGTTGATCTCCTTTAATGAGTTTGTATTATTAGACAAGAAACTTGAATTCCAATTATATGAATTATTTCCGGCTGGCGTTGTTTGTGTTAGAAGGGACTTATTCTTTCTAAAAGAATTAAAGGAAAAAATCAATGACAACATTTATAGTATCATGATACACTTATAATGTCAACTTACAAAGGGTTATTTTGAGCAGTTTCAAAGCTTCCAAATTCGCTTGATGAAGTCGTCAAAATATCATCAAATAAGTCACCCGACGGCTGTGGTAAAGGTGAAGAAGAACCTGATCCCTTTCTTTCTAATGAATCCCAAAAATTTGTTTGACTATAATGATTTGTGATTCGCTGATGGTCTTCGTGTACTTTACGACGTTGTTCTTGCTCTTGTAATTTAAGTTGTTCGTCACGCATTGCGTTTAATGGAGTACTATTGTTTTTTTGAGACTGAGGTTTGGTTGAATTCGAACCCCAAATCAAATCATCAAGATCCTCCATCCTTAAAAATTTAAAATATCCTGGATTAAAAATAAACTTTAAATTAATTATGTCTTTACTTCTTTACTACTTATGAATTGATGTTTATTTCCAAATCTTATACCTATTGAGAAATGAATGAAACCGAGAAATGTCAGATCAAAAACTCAAAAACGTGTCATATAAATAAATAACAACATTAACCTGTTCTTTTGTTTTAATTATTTATATTTATTAAGAGACTACCGAACGCAAAAAGAGTGACTAGAAGAGTTGAATTAATTTGTGCTTGTGGCTATGATGTATGAATTTTCGTTATCCACTTTGCCACAGTTTGAAACGCGGATAAGTTTTATTGGCGAGTATAAAAATTATGTAATTTGATTGGTCAAATTTAATCGAACTGTAGAACACATAACACTCCGGGTATGATACATTGTATCTAAGCGATTTTTCATATCTGTATGAAAAATCTTTTTGCGTAAGGATATGCCCTAAGTATTTTACATTCCATAACGAAAAGTTTTAATAAATTATGGCTTCATTCGCATGAAACTTGGACACGTATGTCAACAAGATCAAGATGATCCTCTAAATGTAAAGCACGATTGATTGTTCAGCAACTGGTTCATTCTTGAATGTCATGAAAATAAATTTGGATTGAACGTTGGTCATCGCGATAAATGAATGAGATCTGATACTTTTGGCTGGCGCTCGACAATCAAACACGATAAGTAGGGATCAACGGCTTTTGAGTAAATATTCATGAACTTTAATGACTTATTTTTAAATACTTAGATACTTTGATTAATGAATGCTATTTGCATTTCATTATATTATTTAGAAATAAAATGAATTTAATAGTAAATGCTCATAAACTCAATGATTTATTTTGAATATTTATATTGATTCTTAAGTGGCTCTAATATACTCACGCACCATATTATAAAAAATAAATAGTAAATATATTCGTGAACAATTAATTTAAATACCTATGTTTACAAATGTTCTTTTAAATTAGCGCGAATAATTTCCTTTATTGATTGACCAATTATATATGTCTGGATCGTAGGATTGTTAATCGGTCTATCATACTCCGGAGCACTCCAAGCCAGGCTGGAGTAAGTTATAAATTTATTGTACGGTGTCAACATTATTTGTTTTCGCTTTCTTTAAAATCGTCTTGGACTCTGTTAATTTTTCGGTTAAAACTTACTGTGCGGATGCCGCACAATTTGGAACCTTTTTTGTGCGGAAAATAAAGAAAAACTACAAGCAACTGTGCGCACTATTTACAAAACGTCAATTTTTCTGTATCTACATAAGAAGGTATGCGCAAAGTTTTGATTCTGTGTGCTGCGTACAGTCCACACAGCGAAAAATGATCACAGCTTAGACTGATCATAATATAATTAGTCCTTTAAAATCTTATTGAATTAAGCAATGTGTTATTAGGTCTTCATTTCTTTAAATTCCTATTAAATAGAATCGCATATTTTTAGATTTTACTTTAAATTCTTTTTCTTTATAATTCTTGGTATATATAATCACTTATCTCTAGATCTAATTATGCAGGTTGTATATTATTAAGTCTTCGCTTCTATATATTCCTATTAAACGAAGTCATGTTATTTTGTTTTCACTTTCCATCGAACGGGGTCTTGACAGTATTAAAAGTTCACTTTTTTAAAACTTTGGATGCAGTTATATGTAAATAGTTTTTGATTGGTTAGATTTAATTCTTCACTTATTTAAAAATTCTTTTTGGATGCTATTCGATTAGGTAGCTGCACGACGTAGCCGCGCTAAAACCTGCTTTATTTAGGATTAATAAATATGTTTAATTACAATATGTATCTATAAAGAAAACAATGAAGAAAGAAATTTCAGTTAATGCTTTAAAAATTTAGTCATGATTATATTATAGATTAATTTCATTAATTATTTGTCATAGATAAAGCTTGGTGATAGAGCAGAGCTTCTTGGCATTGTACTAAAATATATATAATTTGATATTTTTTTAATACGTAGTAAATAACTATTGATAACCGTCGATGTTACACGACTGATCCTTCAACATATAAAAGAATTATTTTGCAATACCAGATCATTAATCAATGAACATTAAAAAAATGTGTAATTAACATATTTTTATAAATAACCTAATATTTTGACATTGTGAAGATTTATTTGTCTGTTCTATATTTTGTGATTTCAAAAGTAGATGGGTAAGTTAATAATTTCAATGGTGGATGGAATAATGATATCGATGGGTTAATTTCAGTAGTGGGTAAATTTGTAATTTAAACAATAAGTTAATGAGGAATCCACAAGGGCGACCAAGAAAATTTCGGGTCACGTGACGATGGACAAAATAATTTCCAATTTCTTAAATTTGTTAAGGTTAAAGTTAGTGTTATATTTAGGGTTTGGAAATTGAAAACATGTAGTAAAATTAATCAAGGAAAATTTTTTATTAGAATGTAAAGAGTGGTTTTTTATGTGAATTCTTGGGATAAAGCGGGTTTTTTGTCAAAACGAACGTTTGTTTTGAATTTTCCTGATTGTGTTACGTTGCACTAAATTTAGATTTCCCATTGGCTAAATTTGTCACTGATCATCATATGACCCGAAAAACTCTTGGTCACCCTGGTGGATTCGTTAATGAGTGTTTACGACTAGAAAACGGAAATCACATGAGATTTGTTGTGTTACACGAATATGCAAGTGGAGACAGACGGAGAATTCAAAGTTACGTTTTTTGATATTTTTATAAATGATACTTTTGGTGCATCAAAAACGTAACTTTTGTATCACTTTGCATAGAAATTGAGCGTCCTCCGCTGCGCTATGGACAATAAGTTAAAGATTTTAACAACGGGTGGATTCGAGATTTTATAGTGTAAGTTCGTGACTTAGCAGTGACTTCAACTGTAGGTGTTCGTACGTAGATTCTTTACGGAAGAATATCACCTATTTCAAGATCAGGTGTAACGTTACACGATCATAAAGTTATTTCACCTTTAACCTTATCGTTATTTCGGACGTGCGATCGGCATACTCCGTTCCTGGTATTTGATTGGTTAATCTTCACACGTAGATTTACGAAATTCATCCAATCAACCTTCACCTTTATGATCCGCATAAGTTTTACTTGTAATTTTTGTTTTATTTCCTTTACGTACAATTAAAAATGGCAAATCTTCTAGACCTTACACCAGATGTCGATTTAAAGAAACTAGCTGAAGAACATAAAAACTCTGCAATAGTTCTCAATTTCTGGGCTGCATGGGCTAAAGCATGCGATCAAATGAATGATGTCTTTGCAGAACTCGCAAAGAAATATACAACACTCAAATTCATTAAGGTTGTTGAACTTTTACCTTCTTTGTACTAATATGTGAATCCATGTTAAATTATCGTTTGTACTTACAAAAAGATTGAAGCCGAAAAATTTCCTGATATTTGTGAATCTTTTGAAATCGCTGCAGTACCAGCTTTTATAATTCTCAAGGTATACTCCGATTTATTTCCTCTCTGATAGTAAAAGAAAGTTTATTGATTTCTAATTGTTCTTAAGAACGGAAAAATTTCTGATCGTGTTGATGGTGCCAATGCTCCCGAACTGACGACAACAATTTCCAAATACGCTAAAGCTACTGCTGATCCTACAATAAAATATTCTTCAGATCAATCAAAAGCAACTCGTAAAGTTGATTTGAATACACATTTAAAAGAATTGATCAATTCTTCTCCGGTGATGGCGTTTATTAAAGTTTGTTCATTTATTACCTAATCATTAAAAATTTTATTATTAAAATTTCATTAATAACATGTTTTAATTGTATCTTTATAAAAGGGTACACCAAGCCAACCTAGATGTGGGTTTTCAAGGCAAATTGTCGAAATTCTTAATGATCATAAAGTAAAATTCGGTTCATTCGATATTCTGACCGATGAAGAAGTTAGACAAGGTATATATGATTTATGTTGCTAATTAAAGGACTAGTTTAAATATTTTATAACTAAATGTTTTTATAGGCCTGAAGGAATATTCAAAATGGCCCACCTATCCACAGGTTTTTATTATTTGTTTTATTATTCATATTTTACTTTGAAATTTATCTATTAAATAACTTATTTCAATCTTTTTAGGTATATATTAACGGTGAATTAATCGGTGGATTGGATGTTGTTAAAGAAATGATTGATAATGGGGAATTTCAAAGCATGATTTCAAATATTGCTAATAGTGAAACTTGATTTATGCAATTAATACGACTATGAAACTTGTTTTGCTGACCATAAATGTGTGGTTATTAGCCAAGTTATAAATATATCAGTACCCATGATAAGTAACAATGCGGCCGATTAACAAAATTTTACACAAAATGAATTGTATACTTTAAAAAGTGATAATTATTATATTATTAATAAATAAATTAATCGTGAAACTTGATAAGATTGTGTTATTGTTAAGAATGTGAAGTTAGAATTAGAATCTCCAGGTATTCAATAGTACTATCTAAAGAACATAACAAGTTTATTTTTATATCTAAAATGAGTGTCTTCAAGGGAAAACCTGATTTCGGCTTTTGAATTTTTTATTGACTAGAATCAACCCTGATTAGTGGTTTGTGATGTAAGCTTTTAACCGTTTCCGATTGGTTCCCCGAACGATTAGAAAACTCTTTGTACACATGCTTGTTACGTTACTGATTCAATTTTTCAGGGGTTGAGTCTGATTAATACACATATCGATATAGCGTTGGCCAATGACCTAAGTTATAATATTTTTTGTCGCGGATGGTACTCAGAAAACAAACTGAACATTGAAAGCCCGATGACAGGTGACTTTTGATAATCCTATCAACGAGAATAGTCTCCTTACGAAAGATTCAGCAGATTCTATAGCAGAATATTACTATGTGAAATATTAAGAAACATTTCCTCAGATCGATCACTTTTAACCAATTTTTATGCAAATTGTTGTTATATATGTCATAAATCAAATTTCTTAGGTTTTTCGGAAAATACCAAAACTATATTTTTGTATTTTTACTATAATGTATCAAAAACGTTATTTTGGCTACTAACAAATATTAATTGTTATTCCTATTAATCTCTTAGCTCAATTTCTGAGTCAAGTTAATACATACAACAAAACTCTTAATTTTAATGTTAATTATCTTGATTTTATTACAATTTGACATCCTACTTAAATTCTAAACTTTCTGAACATTACTATTGCTACTCAACCAATTCTTTCAGACATTATAGTAATATGTTGATCATTTATTATACTGATTCTAATTATTTGAAGTGTTGTTTTTAAGCTAAACATCAATAAAATATTTTGAAAATAACATTAATATGTCAATCATTAATAGAAAGTTTCAGTAAAATTGAATATGATACTTCAAATAATCAAATATTTTATACCTCATGTCACATTTGTAATAAAGCAAATGCATATGTAACAAGTAATAAATATAAATTATTTTATTTACAAATAATTCTTTTATAAAAAACATTTTATAATGAACTTATTCTATTATTTTATAATGAACTTTTTAAAAAAATTTAGTATAGAACATAAAAATTGTTAGTTTATTATAAAGAAAATCAACTGTATAAAAATTCATTATATTATATAGTATAAATTACTAATAAATATTTATATACAAATTGGTTCTAAAATCTTAAATTTTAACATATTATAAGTTTAATAAAAATTATTTAATATATTGCCAAGTATATTATTTTGTTAAATAAATTTTAATTATTAACTTATCTTGATCATGTTATTAAAGCTTCATATTTAATTTTTAAGAAATATTATATCCAAAATTAATTTTTCTTTATATACTTTATTTTTTTTTATATTTGATTCATTTGAACAAAGTATTTAAAATAAATTATATTTTGTCATAATTATAAAAATTATAGTTAATAAAAATACTAATATTGCTTCAAAATCTTATATTATTATTTATATTAGATATTTTTATTAAGAAAATTATTAAAATATAATTTTTAAATTTAATACAAATAAGATGTAATGGGTTTATGCATTTGTAATCTTAGGTATATCAGATCAGGATTTACCTGATTTTGAAAGCTCAGGGCATCTATGCAAAATATAACATTACATATATATAAAGGAATGTAAAAACCAATATTATATAAGGCTTTGGTGCAAACCTATGATAAGACTACTAGGTATAAAAAACTAAGAAACTGAAAAGATAGAAGCTTACTTGAAAATTCTAAGTAAAGAAGTAGCATAAACTTTTAATAGTACTATTGGAATAATAAAAGCCCATAAAACACCTTTATAGGAACTGTCAGATAAACTGGATAACAAAATAGATAGAGAAGCATATGACTAACCAGATCATTAAAATCATCAAAGAATAAGAATATATAAGTATATCATATCAGATCATCTAAATTGAAAGTTTAAAGAATTTATTGTTGGTTCTGAGTTGTGACTAATAGAGGATAATAGAGAAAAAGTTAAAAAGATGGGTACTAGAGTTTGGATGAACTTTACAAGAGTAATAGTAGTTTAATAAGTAACTTTAACTATAAGTGTTAGTCTCAGCCATAGCATCAAACTAGATTAATGATAAAAGAGAATATAGCTCATTTTAATAGGTTTGTTATGAGAATAAAAATAGTCTAAGAATTATAGTTCTATAATTAAAAGCAAATAGACCTAAGTTTATGATTTGGTAAAATTAATATTAAGATCTGATCAGAGGGTTTAAATAAAACATTTAAGCAGAAATGTTAGATACAGCAACTAGTAAAGAACCTTTAAGTGAACTTCTTAAATAGATAATATAGAAAGTTATATATATAGCCAGTTATATATTCATTTGATAGTTTAATATAGATATGTTTATATAAAATATGTACCTAATATAAGTATTAATAAAAAGCTAGAACCAAGGTAATCACCTTAATACTAAAAAAAAAACAAATAAGATGTAATAACTTAATAAAATAAATAAGTTATTAAGCTCTCAAATAGTAGGTTAAATGTTCAAAACCTATTAATAATAAAAATTTGCATAATTATTTATATAATATTCATATTATAACAATTGTTTTTAATAATTAAATTAAGATATCTGTAATTGCAATTATATTAACATTACTAACAAATTAAAAGACATTTGTATAACTGGTTATACAAAGAAATACAAATTGGCATTAAGTAGTACAAATCTACAATAAGTTCTTGTAATCATATAAATTTATAAAAATTGAAAAACAAAAGCCTATTTAGAAAAATCTAAGCAAAAAGATAATATGAATATTTTATAGTACTATTATAAAAACTAATTTTATAAAACAAATATTAATATAAAAAATTAAATAAACTTAGCATGTCACACAATGCTAAAAGCCAAAGAATTGCAAGTTACAGTAAATTTTAGTAATCCAAGTTTAAAGCTAACTAGAAAAGGAAATAGAATCACTAATTTGCTAGATACTAAGTTCACGAAAAAAGTAGCATTGGCACTAAAAAAACTTAAGTTAATATATATAGAACAATTAATTAGCAAGTTAGCAATCAAATGCTAACATGGTGACAGCTTAAATTAATACGTGGACAGTTATGTAAAGGCAGACAAGCAAAATGGTTTAGTAATATAGAAAATAAGCTAATAGAGAATAGACAAAGCAGAACCTTAAAAGAGAAGTGAACAGTCAGAAAACCAAATAAACATGCAATTGAAGCTCAACTGAAAGCATTTTCGGAAGATAGAAGAAAGAAAGAATGGGTGTTGCAAAAGGCAAACAAGAAAAAAGAAATTGCAAGTCCAATAGTTAAAAAAGTTATTG